>CM050525.1:5586621-5686621 GCA_027563665.1 Antrozous pallidus | reverse complement strand
GGCCCTGTCCCCCCCCAACTGCTCTCACCTGGAAGCCTGGGTCGCCCCCAACTGCCCTTGTAGCCCCAGTCGCCCCCAACTTTCCCCCTCTGCTGGCCTGGTCACCCCTAACTGCCCTCCCCTGAAAGCTTGATTGTCCCCAACTGCCCTCCCTTACAGGCCTAATCCCTTCCAACTGCCCTCCCTTGCAGACCTGGTTCCTCCCAACTGCCCTCCCCTGCTGGCCATCTTGTGGTGGCTATCTTGTGTCCACATGGGGGCAGCCATTTTGTATGTTAGAGTGATGATCACTTAGCATTATCACCCTTTTATTAGATAGAATAGAGGCCTGGTGCATGGGTGGGAGCCTTCTGGTTTGCCCTGAAGGGTGTCCCGGATCAGGGTGTTGGTTCCCTTGGGGCTTGCGGAGGCCTAGGCAAAGGTCCCGTGGTGGTTTGCAGGCAGGCCATGCCCCCCATTAACCCAAGGGGAGGCTCTGGTATCTGGTATTTATTTATCTTCTATCATTGAAACTTTGTAGTCTTGAGTGGAGGCCTTGGCCAGCCAGGGTGTGCAACCCAAGCCTCCTGTTCGCTCTGTGGTTGCAGCCATCTTGGTTGGGTTAATTTGCATGCTCGCTCCTGATTGGTTAGAGGGATGGTGTAATAGGTGATTTGCATATTAGCCTTTTATTAGGATAATAAAGAGGTAATAGGCAAATTGATCATCACAAACAAGATGGCCGCCATAATATGGCCAGCAGGGGAGGGCAGTTGGGAGGGACCAGGCCTGCAAGGGAGGGCAATTGGGGGCAATCTGGCCTGCAGAGGAGGGCATTTAGGGGTGACCGGGTCAGCAGAGGAGGGCAATTGGGCGTGACCAGGCCAGCGGGGGAGGGCAGTTTAGGGGTGAACAGGTCTGCAGGGGAGGGCAATTAGGAGCAATTGGGTGGCAGGGGAGCAATTAGGCATTGATTAGGCTGGCAGGGGAGTGGTTAGGTGGTGATCAGGATGGCAGGCAGAAGTGGTTAGGGGCAATCAGGCAGGCAGGCACCAATGAGTTGAGAGCCAGCAGTCCTGGATTGTGAGAGGGATGTTCGACTGATCCCACCGGATATCCCTTGAGGGGTCTCAGATTGGAGAGGGTGCAGGCTGGGCTGAGGGATATCCCCCTACACAACCCATGCACGAGTTTTGTGCACTGTGGCCTCTAGTTTATGAAACACAAAGGGAATCATACACAAATAGATTCCTGAGGTTCGCAGAATCACTAAACAATCTTGATTTCATAGTTGTAAAATGTGTGTCTCTGTTCTTGGACTGTTAACATTATCTCAGCTATTTTTTAAATCTCAAGTATGTTATGTATTTCAGAGATGAAGGAGGAGGTAAAGAGTGGTAGAAATATGCATGATGATAAAGAGAGTCATTGATTGGTTGCCTCTTACACACCCCACACGGGATTGAGCCCACAACCTGGTCGTGTACCCTGACCGGGAATGGAACCAGTGACCCCTCGGTGCATGGGTCAGTGCTGAACCACCGAGCACTGGACGAGGCAGAATAATGTCCTCAGATTACTCATAGTAAATTTCCAACTAGGATTGTAGTTCCTATGTTTCATATTCCATGAGACCTGAACTCCATTAATCCTTTTAGTTCTAAGTTATGTATGAATTTTTTCTTCTTTTTTCTTTTTCTTCTGTTTTCTTACAAGTATGTCACATGATGCGGAAACATTGGAATCACAAGTGAAAACTGAGCTTCTAACACGTGGAAACACAGGCCCTATCACAGAAAAAGAATCAGAATCTGTGTCTTTACAGAAGTTCATTTTGTTGTGGTCTGCTTCACACTTGAGAAGAAGTCCATGTACTTCCAAGCCAGCATGACATTTCCACCTGAAAAATATACACCACTGACCCTTAATGATTCAAACACAGCTCTCAGAAACCCTGTGTCCATATCTTTATTTTATTTTAACTTATTTTTAAATATGTTTTTATTGATTTTAGAGAATAATGGAGAGAGAGAAACAATGATGAGAGAGAACCATTGATCGGCTGCCTCCAACACATCCCAAACTGGGAATGGAGCTCACAATCCAGGCATGTGCCCTTGGCTAGAATTGAACCTGCGACTCTTCAGTGCCTAGTCCGACGTTGTATCCATTGAGCCAAACTGGCTAGGGCTATGCCTCAATTTTGAAGTTTATTTTCCTGTAAAGTAAAATCTGTACTGTGGATTTGTGGACATATGTCATGCTCATTTGTCAGTAACATTCACATCAGAGAATGTTACTGGGGCAAAGTAATCTTATTGGGTGATTCAGGATACTCCCCTAGGTGGAAACCTCTTCTTTTGACACTGTTTTCATCTTGGGTGACATTGTGATCTCTTCTGTGACCTCTTGGTAACTATGTCTTCTTTCAGGGACTGTTGGCCTTCAGAGATGTGGCCATAGATTTCTCTCAGGAGGAGTGGGAATGCCTGGACCCAGCTCAGCGGAAATTGTACCTGGATGTGATGTTGGAGAACTGCAGCAACCTGGCCTCCCTGGGTGAGATTGACTTCCTTCCCGAGTTCCTGCTCCACCCACAGTGTTTTGTTTTCTTTATTATTTTAACATCTCTCAGGACCTTCTGCTCTCTTTGTTAGATTCCTGTTCTCAAGGAACAAACTGGGCCCAAGCTGCTTTGGCTCAGTGGAGAGAGCACCGGTCTGCAGACTGAAAGGTCCTAGGTTTGATTCTGGTCAAAGGCAAATGCCAGGGTTGCTGGTTCACTCCCCAGTAGGGGGCATGCATGAGATATCCTATCAATGATTCTTTTTTTTTTTCTTAATATATTTTATTGATTTTTCACAGAGAGGAAGGGAGAGGGATAGAAAGTCAAAAACATCAATGGGAGAGAAACATCGATCAGCTGCCTCCCACACACCTCCACCTGGGGATGTGCCCACAGCCAAGGTACATGCCCCTGACCGGAATCGAACCTGGGACCTTTCAGTCTGCAGGCCGACGCTCTATCCACTGAGCCAAACCAGTTCGGCCTATCAATGATTCTTATCATTGATGTTTCTTTCTCTCCCTCTCCCTCTCTGAAAACAATACAAATATATATATATATATTTTTTTTTAAAAATAAATTGGGGTCCTTGGAATAGAAAAGAAAGACTTTGTGATGTATGTGAATTAGGAACTCAGTGTTTACAAACACTATATGTTGTCTACACTAATTAATGTACTATTAGAAGGTAATATTTTAGAAAATTATTTTCTAGAATATTCTAATATTCTACCATGTCTTCTGTCTAGTGGACAACATGGATTGGAAATGAGAAAGCCTCTATCAAACTTCACACTCCGTTTTCTTTAATTTTTTAAACTTTTTGTTGAAATAGGGAGGAAGGGAGAGTTGGAGAGACATACAAACTTCAGCTGGGCATTAATTGATTTTTTTGTACGTGCCCAGATAATATGTGTTCTCTGTGCAAATCGCCGGATATGGCCCTAACCAGTTTGGCTCAGGGGATAGAGCATCAGCCTGCAGACTGAAAGATCCCAGGTTCATTTCCTGACAAGGGCATGTACCTTGGTTGTGGGCACTTCCCCAGTAGGGGGTATGCAGGAGGCAGCTGATCAATTTTTCTCATTGATGTTTCTCTCTATCTCCCTTCCTCTCTGTAAAAAATCAATAAAATATATTTGAGAAAAATATTTTAAAATGCTGGATATGGAATCACTGTGTTATCAGGTACCTTTTACAAATATTGGAAATTCTCCATCGTGTTTTTTCAGTGGCTGCACCAGTGTGTTTATAATCTTGCTGACAGTGCATCAATATTCTCATTTATCTACTTCATTGGTAATACTTGTTGTCTTTTGACTTATGGATGATTGCCACACTGTTACGTGTGTGGTGGTATTTCATGGTGTTGTCCCATTTACATTTCCCTGATGATGAATGAGTTGAACATCATTTAATATATCTATTGTGCATCTTTATGTCCTTTTTGGGAAATGTCTATTAAGGTCCTATGCCCATTTTTTTTTTTTAAAGATATTTTATTGATTTTTCACAGAGAGGAAGGGAGAGGGATAGAAAGTCAGAAACATCGATGAGAGAGAGACATCGATCAGCTGCCTCCTGCACACCCCCCACTGGGGATGTGCCCGCAGCCAAGGCACACGCCCCCGCCGGAATCGAACCCGGGACCCTTCAGTCCGCAATCCAATGCTCTATCCACTGAGCCAGACCGGTCTCAGCCCTATGCCCATTTTTATTTTTTATTGTTTTTCCATTACTAATGCATATTTCTTTTCTTTTTTAAAATATATTTTATAAGTTTTTTTACAGAGAGGAAGGAAGAGGGGTACTTAGAAACATTGATGAGAGAGAAACATCGATCAGCTGTCTCTTGCACACGCCCCTTCTGGGGATGTGCTCACAACCAAGATATATGCCCTTCACTGGAATCGAACCTGGGACACTTCAGTCCACAGGCTGATGCTCTATCCACTAAGCCAAACCGGTTAGGGCCATGGTTTTTTTTTTCTTCTTTTTTAAAATTTAATAAATCTTTATTGTTAAGATTATTACAGTTGTTTCTCTATTTTTTCCCCCATAACTCCCCTCCACCCAGTTCCCATTCCACCCTCTGCTCTTACCACCCCCCCATGGTCCTCATACATAGGTGTACGATATTTGTCCAGTCTCTTTATCCACCCCCCTCCCCCCTTTCCCCCAGAGAATTGTCAGTCCACTCCCTTTCTATGCCCCTGCTTCCATTATATTCAACAGTTTATTCTGTTCATCAGATTTTTAATTCACTTGATTTTCAGATTTACTTGCTGATAGATACGTATTTGTTCATAATCTTTACCTTTTTCTTCTTCTTCCTCTTCCTAAAGAATACCTTTCAGCATTTCATATAATACTGATTTGGTGTTGATGTACTCCTTTAGCTTTTTCTTGTCTGTGAAGCTCTTTATCTGACCTTCAATTCTAAATGATAGTTTTGCTGGGTAGAGTACTCTTGGTTGTATGTTTTTTCTATTTCTTGACACTCTTGTCTCACATGCATAGTTTCTGTTGAGAAATCAGCTGACAATCTTATGAGTGCTCCCTTGTAGGTAACTGTTTTTCTCTTCCTGCTTTTAATATTCTCTCTTCGTCGTTTGCTCTTAGCATTTTAATTATGATGTGTCTTGGTGTGGTCCTCTTTGGATTCCTTTTGTTGGGGATTCTCTGTACGTCCTGGTCTTGTAAGTCTATTTCTTTCACCTAGTGGGGGAAATTTTCAGTCATTATTACTTCAAATAGGTTTTCAGTATCTTGCTCTCTCTCTTCTTCTGACACCCCATAATTCTGATGTTGGTACACTTGAAGTTGTCCTAGAGGCTTCTTACACTATCTTCAAATTTTGGGATTCTTTTTGCTTTTTGCTTTTCTGGTTGAGTGGATTTTGCTTATTTGTATTTCAAATCTTTGACTTGATTTTTGCGTTTTTCTAGTCTACTGTTGGGTCTCTCTATAATATTTTTTATTTCAGTCAGTGTATGTTTAATTTCTAGTTGGTCCTTTTTCATATCCCCAAGGGTCTCGCTCATATCCTCAAAGGTCTCCTTAAATTTATCCAACTTTTCTAGCAAATTCTTGATAACCTTATTACCATGGTTTGAACTCTATATCCAGTAGTTTGCTTTCCTCCATTTCTTTTGTTATTGATCTGTTTGTCTCCTCATTTTCGCTGCTTTCCTGAGCTGGTAGGGTAGCTTGGTGTGCTAGGTTTCCTATATGGGCCAGTGACATGGCCTCCCCAGTTACCTTAGGTGGACAATCTTGGTGTACCCCTTTATGGACTGTGTGTACACCCTTGTAGTTAACTCTTGATGGTTGTTGGTATCAGTGGGAGGAGTTGACCTCCAGGCCAATTGGCTGTGGGGATAATTTGTGTCTATGCTGGGAGAACTTCTGTGCTGGAGACAGTCTTATGAGATAAGACTTGCTAAATTGCAAAAGCCTCTGTGCTCAGCTTAGATGGGGCGGAGTCTCAGGGCTGAGCAGACAGCCTTGGCTTCCCGTCAGCCCTGCCCTATGGGGCCCCTGGGTGTCAATGTCCCTCGGTAATAGTTGCAAGCACCTCTGAGAGAAAGCCGTGATTGTTTTGGTTCCCTGGTGTCCTTTCTCATTTCATATCAATTTTAGGATGACATTTGCTAATTTTGTGAAAAGTGTCATTGGGACATGGATAGTGATGGCTTTGAATGTTTATATTAACCTTGGGTACTCTTGACAGCTTATCCTGTTACCAGTCCACTTTAAGGTCATTGCATGTGTTGCTCATTTATTGAGTACTTTTTTAATTACAACTAGCACTGCTTTATACTTTATTTTTATTGATGTTAGAGAAAGGGAGCAATGGGGGAGAGAGGGGAGGCGAGGGAGAGAGAGAAAGAGAGAGAGAGATTTATTTCCCCACTTATTTATGCATTCATTGATTGATTTTTAATGTGCCCTGTGCACAAATCAAAACTGCACTGATTTTGTATCAGGACCACACTCTAAACAACTGAGCTACTCAGGCAAGGTCAGAATATCCTTTTCTTGTCTGATGGTATAGGCACCCTTGTTGAAGGTCTTTAGTTCCTATCCCAGAGAATTTCTGTGTAGGCCTTATATTCTACCTTGCTTTGTTATTTCTCATAATGTCTGTATTACAGGTTTCTTATTTCTTTGTTTATAATTTTGTTATTTTTTATTTTAGAGAGGGAGAGAGAGAAACATCAATGAGGAGAGAGAATCATTGATAGGCTGCCTTCTACATGTTCCCTACTGGGAATCAAGCCCACAATCCGGGCATGTGCCATTGACAGGAATCAAACCTGAGACCTTTCACAATCTGGGACCACTGGTTCCTAATTGCTCACCTGCCTGCCTGCCTGATGGCCCCTAACTGCTCTCCCCAGCAGTGGTCGACGCTTTAACCACTGAGCCAAACCACCCTGGGTTGTATTATAGTTTTTTGAAAGTAGAAGCTTTGAAGTATGTTTTAAAATCAAGAAGTCTGAAGCCTTTAATTTCATATCTTCTTTTCACTATTGACTTCGTTACATGGAGTCCTGTGACATTCACATTAATTTTACAAAGCTTTTCTATTCCATCAAAAGTCACTGGAACTTTGATAGAAATGGCTTTGAATGTTTAGGTCACTTTGGGTACTAATGACAGATGATACTTTTAGCATTGCAAAGTAGGGTCATGGAAGTTTTTTTCCAACTTACTATTTTGTTCTTTAATTTCAGCCATCAACGTGTGTGTATACGTTTTCTTTTGTTAATACTCACCTGATGGGTTTTTTTTTCCCCATTGAGTTTTAGGGAGAGTGAGAGGGAAGGAGGCATAGAAAAACAGAGAGAATAAAATATCAGTGTGATAGACACTGTTTGTTTGGCTTCCTCACGTGTCCCAAACAGTGATGAGATCGAACCTGCAGCCATTTGCTGGGTGACCCTGTACCCCGCCTCTGAGACACCCTGCAGAGGGCAGCCAGTAGTAGTTTATACTTTACAGCATACAAGTCATGCACTTTCTTAAGAGGTAAACTGTTAATATTTCATTTTCCATTATGCTGGTAATAATGGGAATACATACTTAAGGTTTGTTATTCTGTATTAATTTCTATTACTGTATGGGGACACGGGTAACTTCATTAGTTGTTTTTATATACCATGTTTTGAGAAATTAATTATATTCTAGAGGCCTGGTGCATGAAATTCATCAGCGGGGAGGAGTGGTCCCTCGCCCCACCTGCACCTTCTCCAATCTGGGATCCCTCTTGCACTCTGGGACTGCTGGCTCACCTGCCTGCTTGCCTGGTCACCGCTAACCACTCCGCATGCCAGCCTGATGCCCCTAACTGCACCCTGCCAACCTGATGACCGCTAACTGCCCTCCCCCGTTGGCCCGATTGCCCTGAACTCCTCTCCTCTGCTAGGCTTTTCACCCTTACTACCTCTGCCTTGGCTTCCGCCACCGTGGCTTTGTCCAGAAGGACATCCGGACGATGTATACAGATATCTATACTAATAAAAGGGTAATATGCTAATTACACCAGGTTAACTGGTCATCTTCCGGACATCCGACTTCTTTCCAAACAAAGTCATGGTGGTGGGGGCCGAGGCAGAGGCAGTTACAGGTGATCAGTCTGGCAGGGGTGCGAAGTTGAAGGTGAGATCAGGCTAGCTGGAGAGAGCAGTTAGGGGCCATCAGGCAGGCAGGCAGGTGAGCAATTAGAAACCAGTGGTCCCAGATTGTGAAAAAGATGTCCAATTGGAGAGGGTGCAGGCTGAGCTGAGGGAACTACCTCTACCTGATCATGAATTTTATGCACAGGACCACTAATGTATATATATGTTTTTAGAAATGCGGAATCTGATTTCCAATACAGAATTGTGTCACCTATTAGCAGAGATTTTATTTGTTGTTGTTGTTGTTGTTGTTGTTGTCACCATGGGAACTACTTAAAATATATTAAGGTTATAACAATGTACCTTAAACTAATAATGTCAATTCTATACAAATTTCTGCTGCTTGCTATTTCTACCCATTTATCCACATAAATTGATATCACAGTATCTTTAATGTAAGTCTTATTGCAAAGATTGAAGATATTATTCTTTTACTTTTTATATTATTTTAGAGAAGAGTGAGATGGGAAGAGAGAGAAATGTCTGTGGTGAGAGAGAGTCAGTGGTTGGCCACCCCGCACTCCCCCCATTGGGGAACAGGCCCATTAATGAACCACTCAGGTCAGACGGTTCTTTTTATTTTCTAAAGTGACACAGAGAAATCAAAGTGATATGTTTCTTTAATAGAACACCACAAATTTTTACATTTCAGTACAGTTTTCCACATAAAACACTGTACTGATACAATGCATCTTTATATGTTCATATGTTAGTGTTGTGTAGAATTTTTGAATTACCTCCAGAAATATATTTCTTAGGGATTTTTTATAGGGACAGTCTCATAATGATAATGTTTTGGAGCTGGAAAAGTTTTTTCCTCTCCATTGTTTATCATCTGTTCTGCCAACATTCTTGTTGGACTAGAGGCCTGGTGCACAACATTCATGTACTGTGGGGAGAGAGTCCCTCAACCCTGCCTATGCACGCTCGCAAGTCTGGACCTGCAGAGGTGGCAAAGGCTTCTACCATGCCACAGCTTCTGACCTAGTGGCACTTTCCCTGTGGGAGCACACTGACCAGTAGGGGGCAGCTCCTGTGTTGAGCATCTGCCCCCTGGTGGTCAGTGTGCATCATAGTGACCTGTACTTCCAACATTGGGTCTATTTGCATGTTGGGGTTTTATTATATAGGATGGTTTTTTTCATTCATCACTACTGTGTTTTCTTCCTCCCCGCCCCCCAATAGTTTTCTGCTTAGAAACCCCCTAATGATCTTAGAGGAGCTGTCTTTTCCATGCGAAATTATTTTTTTATGTTTTTAGATAGTATTCTGGCACACATGATATTTTCATTGTTTTCTCTCTGTTCTCATGTTTTATTTATTCTACTTAGAATTCAGTGAGCTACTTGCATTTGCATGTCACTTTATATAATCTACTAGGGGCCTGGTGCATGAAATTTGTGCACTGGTGGGGCAGGGTTCCCTTAGCCCAGCCTGTCCCCTCTCACATACTGGGAGCCCTTAGGGAATGTCCTGTTGATGGCTTAGGCCTGTTCCCCATGGGGAGCGGGCCTAAGCCACAGTCTGGCCTCCCTTTGTGGAAGGCGACTGGGCTGATCAGGGAAAGGCACCAGCCTCATCATCCCACTGCTGCAGCCACTGCCAGTCACCACAGCCACCACGGTGTTTTCATCAACCCAGACTCCGGTCCCTTCACCATGAAAAAATGACAACTTTCCTTAGGCATTTTCAAGATGTGTCTTTCATAGGATATAACATTTCTTTTTTTTTTTTTTTTTTTATCTTCACCTGAGGCTATGTTTCCATTGATTTTTAGAGAGTGTGGAAGAGAAAGGGAAAGACAGAAAAACATCAAAGAGAGAGGAATACTTTGATTGGTTGCCTCCTGCATGAGCCCTGACCTGGCCCTAGCCAGGGAGGAGCCTGCAACCTAGGTACATGCCCTTGATCAGAATCTAACCCGGACTCTGCGGTTGGCAAACCTAGGCATTATCCACTGAGCCAAACTGCCTACGGAAAGGATACGATATTTCTTAGTCCTCCAGCAGCAGACCTTTGTTTTCAAAGTCTCCAGGAGTGTGGTGGAATAACCCTAGATTACTTTTTTGGATTCTTATACCCAAGTTACTAAGAATATTGCCAGTGGTGTACAGGGAGCTTAGCCAATGAGCGGTCAGAAAAGGTGTTCCCTCTACAGTTCACATCTATCTCCTCTGATCTCCGGCTCCACCCCTGCCAAGGCCTAAAGCCTCTGGCCAAGGATCTGAGGCTCAGGTCTAGGGCAGGGGACCCCCAGCACGCTTGATCGCTCTGCTCCAAGGATGGGGGCCCTGGGCGGTTGACCCCCAGCACGCGCAGTCGCCCTGCTCTGCCCCTGGCCAAAGCCGCAAGCCTCTGTTTGAGGCTTGGGCCCTGGGTGGGGAACCCCCAGTAGGATCGCTCTGCTCTGCCCAGGACCAAGGCTGGAAGCCTCTGGCTGATGCTCTGAGGATGGGGCCCTGAGCGGTTGACCCCCAGCAGGTGGGATCACCCTACTGCCTCTGTTTGAGGCTCGGGCCCTGGGCGGTTGACCTTCAGTGCGGGTGAGTCGTGCCGCCCCGCCCCCCCGCTCCTGATTGGCTGGTAGCGTAGCATAGGTACGGTAATTTGCATGTTTCTCTTTTATTAGATAAATACCTACTCCTTTTCACTGTTCTGTCTGCATGGGATTTCCTTGGTGGTCAATTTGTTAGTGTCTTAGAAGTTCCTTAAATTCTCTTCACATTTCCACATATTTGTAGGCTTCTCTGAATCAAAATTTTAATGCTTTATGTACAAATTTTTTTATTACTAAATTATGTTTGTTTTAAATGTGTCTTCATTGATTTCAGAGAGGAAAGGGGAGGGAGAGAGAAATAGAAACATCAGTGAAGAGAGAGAATCATTGATTGGTTGCCTCCTGTATATTCAGGGGTTAAGCCTTCAACCCAGGCCTGCGCCCTGACATGGAACCAGACTATGACCTCCTAGTTCAGAGATTGAAGCTCTCCACTGAGCCACCACTGCCAGGCAAATTCTTTGATCTTCTGAGTTGATCACGTCTTTCATCCATGACTCCATTGTATTTTTGTGTATTATTTCTATTTCTCCTTGGGTGTGATGTTTGTAAAATACTTTCATTGCATTTTTATTTTGATGATATAGTATTTTGGTGATATTGTATAGTTGTCATATTTCCCTTCTTTCTGGCATTAAGATATTTATTTGCCATTCTTTCTGAGATAAAATTAATATATTTCCATTAATGTAGTGCCAGTTTTGATTATATTTATTTTGTTTTTCTGATGATACACTTTTCTTTTTTTCCCCATGACTTGATATCTTTTGTTGAGGTTCCTGAATTGTAAAGTAGCAGGCTTTTGAACATCTTTCAATAGGAAGAAACAAATAATAAGCATCTGTAGCACAAAGTATACTTTCGGTCCACACTGTTTTCCGTGTCTCTAATGTTGGTTTGTTTATCTGTTTAATTTCCCAGTTGGAAATGTTCTCAGACACATGGTATCTTTTCAGGGTGATATACATCTTCAGTACCACAGTCTTTGTTGTGCTCAAACAGTTTATCATTGTTTCTTTGTAGCAGCCATACAGGTTACTTACTGTGTATTGCCATTCTGTTCACAGTCTGTGTCATGCACAACAGACACTTATTGTTCAAGAGGCTTCAAAACAGGGAGATAATTGAAAATGCGCTTCCCTCATCTTTCTCTCCAGCAAAAAAAAACCTGAGAGGTGGGGGTGTTTTTATAATATTGCCATGTGTGCCAGGGGTTTGAGCAGGTATCATTGGAAAATGTAAGCAACTCCTTGTCCCTCTTTGATTTGAGTTTTTCTCATAGTACCTACCTTGAGCATTTGTTGAATCCTTCACTAGTTCTTGGACTACTCAAAACTGTCACTTGGCCTGTAGTTGTTGGTAACTTCAAAGTGCACTCACCTGATTGTCGAAACTGAAAATTTGTTTTCTTTCAGCTATGTCAGGTGAAGATGACCAGGTCCTTATGCCAAAGTATGGAATACAAGATTTACTCTCTGAAAAAATATTGGTAAGATATGAAAGTTGTCACTTTCGTAATGTACACTTAATGAAAGCCTTGGAATTTCAGAAGAGTGTGATGAGAATAGAGGATATTAATATAAACAGAACTAATCTGGAACAGTTAACAGAATCAAATAGTTTTTACCTAAAGAAGTTAAGTGTAGTATGTATTTTGAAAACCTGCGGTATTGAAGTTAGCTACATTGGCAGGCCAGTGTGTTTCCGCATGTGAAGGTTGAAAATAACACTTTACTTTTACACATTCGTGGAAAGGAAATTTGGAAAAACTGGGAATTTGCATATTTTGTAATGTAAATAGTTTTTTGAGTTGTTTAAAATGTAGGGTGGGGTTCTATTTTCATGCAGTCATTTCTGAAATGTAGAGATTTATACTGTATTGATAATATTTAAATGTACTCAATTTGTAAATCTTGTTAATATTTTTTTTAGATAGATTTTTATTAAATTCATAGAGGTAGTGTGAGAGAGAGAGAATCATTGATTGGCTTCCTCCTGTATGCCCCCCAGAGTATTAAACCTATAACCTAAGCATGTGGCCTTGACTAGAATTGAATCCAGGACCTGTTAGTCCTCAGGGAAATGCTCTATCCCTTGAGCCAATACAGCGTGGGCTTTTATTTTTATTTTTAAAAAATATCTTTATTGATTTTAGATAGGTAGAGCAAGAGATGAGAGACAATCATTCCTTGGTTGCCTCCTGGTTTCCTCACAGTGGGGACTGATTCTGAACCCGGGACTTTGTACCTAACGCAGAACGGAACCACAACCATCTTGTTCATACATTAAAGCTCAACCAATGAGCCATGCTTGCTGGGCTTTTAAACAAGGATTCATTCATTCTTCCTCTGAAAGTTAGTGTTTTGTATTTATTTTTTGTGTATAATTTTAATAAATAACGAAAGCTTTTTTTTATACAACCCTCTTGGTTTAATGAGTATCATAAAATGGTTCTTATGGAACAATTGTACATGTTTAATGAAATTATAACTATCACTAAAGGCCTTTCTGTCTCCCATTATCACTAGATTACATATAATGGAGACAGAAGTTATCAGTGGTATGAACATTGGAAAAATTTTAAGCAAGAGTCATATCTTAATAATCAGTGGAGAAGCGAGGTTGCAGAGGATCATTATAAAAGTGGAAAAGTTATTTACCAAATGTCCGATCCGAATACTCGTCAGGTTATCCTTATTGTTGAGAAGACTCACCAAGGAAGTCAATGTGTCCAGTCTTTTCAGCAGTCTTTAAATTACACTGAACAAGAGAATATTCATACTGGGGAAGAGGCTTGCAAATGGAATCCTTGTGGTAGAATTCCCAGTCAAATATTCAACCTAAATAAGATGAAAAAAATCCATAATGGAGAAAAACCTTATAAATGTAAAGATTCTGATAAAACAGCTAATTGGCCTTCAAGTTGTACTCTAAGTCAAAGAATTCAGACTGGAGAGAAGTCTTACAAATGTAAAGCATGTGGCAAAGCCTTTAAATGTCGTGCATCTCTTATTGTACATAAGGGAAGAAGTCATCCTATTGCAAAATTTTGCAAACTTGAAGAAAATGGAAAAGGCTTTAGTCAGTCCTCAAGATATACTCATCATAGAAATCATACGGGAGAAAAGTCTTATAAATGTTCAGAATGTGACAAAGCATTTACTCGTCGCTCAACCCTCAGTATTCATTTCAGGATTCACACTGGAGAGAAACCTTATGACTGTGGAGATTGTGGCAAAGCCTGGGGAAGCTCCTCAGACCTTACTAAGCATCAGCGTATTCATACAGGCGAGAAGCCTTATAAATGTAGAGAATGTGGCAAAGCCTTTAGATGGTCCTCAGATCTTACTAAGCATCAAAGAGTTCATACTGGAGAACAGCCTTACAAATGTAAAGAATGTGGCAAAGCCTTTACACTGTCCTTATACCTTAGTAGGCATCAGAGACTTCATACTGGAGAGAAGCCTTATAAATGTAGAGTATGTGGCAAAACCTTTACACTGTCCTTATACCTTACTAGGCATCAGAGACTTCACACTGGAGAGAAGCCTCATATATGTGGAGAATGTGGAAAAGCTTTTAGATGGTTCTCACACCTTAATGCACATCAGAGAGTTCACACTGGAGTGCAGCCTTATAAATGTAGAGAATGTGGCAAAGCCTTTAGATGGTCCTCAGACCTTACTACGCATCAGAGAGTTCATACTGGAGAGAAACCTTTTAAATGTAAGGAATGTGGGAAAGTTTTTAGCCGGCCCTCATCCCTTAGTATTCATCTGAGACTTCATTCTGGAGAGAAGTTTTATAAATGTAATGAATGCGGCAAAGCCTTTACACAGTCCTCACACCTTACTTATCATCAGAGAATTCACACCGGAGGGGAGTCTTATAAATGTAGAGAATGTGGCAAAATCTTCCGTGGAGCATCAGACCTTACTTATCAGAGACTTCACAGTGGAGAGAACCCTTATATATGTGAAGAATGTGGCAAAACCTTCAGTGTAGCAGCATACCTTCCTTATCAGAGAGTTCACACCGGTGAAAAACCTTATAAATGTACTGAATGTGGCAAAACCTTTAGTCAGTCCTCACACTTTACTTGTCATCAAAGAGTTCACACAGGAGAGAAGCCTTATAAATGTAGAGAATGTGGCAAAGCCTTTGGCAGCTCCTCGGGTCTTACTAGGCATCAGAGAGTTCATACTGGAGAGAAGCCTTATAAATGTGGAGAATGTGGCAAATCCTTTAGATGGTCTGCAGATCTTATTCCGCATCAGAGAGTTCATACTGGAGAAAAACCTTATAAATGTAGAGAATGTGGCAAAGCCTTTAGAAGGTCCTCAGATCTTTCTAATCATCACAGAGTTCACACTGGAGAGAAGCCTTATAAATGTAGAGAATGTGGCAAAGTCTTTACACTGTCCTTATATCTGACTAGGCATGAAAGAGTTCATACTCAAGAGAAGCCTTACATATGTGGAGAATGTGGCAAAGCCTTTACACTGTACTCATATCTTACTAGGCATCAGAGACTTCATACTGGAGAGAAGCCTCATAAATGTGGAGAATGTGGCAAAGCCTTTAGATGGTCCTCACACCTTACTACGCACCAGAGAGTTCATACTGCAGACAAACCTTATAAATGTAGAGAAAATGGCGAAGTCTTTTGCCAGCCCTCAACCCTTAGCATTCATCAGAGACTTCATACTGAAGAGAACCTTTATAAATGTAATGAATGTGGCAAAACTTTTACACAATCCTCACACCTTACTTGTCATCAGAGAATTCACACTGGAGAGGAGTCTTATAAATGTAGAGAATGGCAAAATCTTCACTGGAACATCAGTCCTTACTTATCAGAGACTTCACAGTGGACAGGACCCTTATATATGTAGAGAATGTGGCAAAACCTTCAGTGTAGCATTGTACCTTGTCAGAGTTCACACTGGAGAGAAGCCTTGTAAATGTAGACAATGTGGCAAAGCCTTTACACTTCCCTCACACTTGTCCTCATAGAATTCACACAGGAGAGGAGCTTTATAAATGTAGAGAATGTGGCATAGCCTTTAGCCATTACTTATCCTTTACTTAGCAGCAGAGAGTTTACACCAGAAATAAGCCTTACATATGTAGAGAATGTGGCAAATCCATTGGCAGTTATTCAAAATTTATTGCATAGCAGAGAGATCATACTGGAGAGAAGCCTTATAAATGTATAAAGTGTGACAAAGCTTTTATTTACTGTTCCTGCTGTAATATACAGCAGAGAATTCATACTTGAGAGAAGTCTTACAAATGTGTTGAGTTTCTTATGTCCTGGACCAGCAGTGAGAACTTACTGAACATCACAGAATTCACTCTGGAAAAAAGCTTTGTGTATGTATGTGTGTGTGTGCGGGGGAGCCTTGAAATGTCATTCAAGTGTTACTGTACTTGAGAGACTAACAGAGGGAGACCTTACAAATGTAGAGAATAGGCTGGAGCCTTTACCCACAGCTCAAAATTTACTGAACATTAGAGATTTTATACTGTAGAAAACCTTATACTGTAGAAAATGTGAGAAAGCACTGGCTGGCATGTCTCAGTGATTTAGCTTTGACCTATGAACCACAAGGTTAGGATGTAATTCCTGGTCAGGGCACATGCAGTCTCCAGTGTGTGCATGCAGAAGCTAGCTAATCCATGATTCCCTCTTATCACTGATATTTCTATCACATAGTCTCTCTGAAATCAATAAAAATATTGTTTGGGAAAAAAAAGAAAAGAAAATATGAGGAAAGCTTTGGTTTGTGTTTATTCCTTCCTATACATCAGGGAGTTTATACTGGAGAGAAACCTTGCAAATGTAACGAGTGAAGTTAATTCTTGTCAATTGAGTCTTAACATCAGAGAATTCATTGTGAAAGCCTTACAAATGTAAAGAATGAGGAACAACTTTTAATTATCCTTCTCTTGCTCAACACGAGAACTCATACTGGAGGGAACACCTATAGATATACTGTGTGTGACTTTGATAAGTCAGTGCTCATTTCTCAATCAAGGTTCATGTCCTGTTTGTGGGCAAGATACCCAGCAGTGTTCGTGCAAGTGCAGTTGATAGATAATTCTGTGTTATTGTTGTTTCTATCAATCTCCCTCTCCCTTCTCTCTCAAATCCCATACCAGTGATGTTGTAGTACAAGGTAGGAAATGATTCATAACCTGGATGCAGAATTGCCATGAATTCTGCATTGGAGAGAGGACACATGTTTCCAAGCTGCACTCTTAGCTGAACACAGAATATTAAATTTCTTTCATTTTCTATTTTTCTCAGTGTTAGGTGTTTGTTTTTTTTCTCTCACTTTTCTACCTAGCTGATACTCTTTTTCTGCAGTGCTGTAACAATGGAAACCAAACCTCTTCCTCTAACATCAGCCCTCTGACCCCTATAGCTTCTGTCTATAGTTTAGAATTTTACAAATGCAATAACATATCATCAGAATTTGGCAGAAATTTTATTTATATTCCTGAAGTAGGAGGACCACCATTCATGTTTCATGCCAGATTCTAGATTTTGAATATGAACATTAATTTTTGAAATATAATAAATTGGC
Organism: Antrozous pallidus; assembly: GCA_027563665.1. NCBI lineage: Eukaryota > Metazoa > Chordata > Mammalia > Chiroptera > Vespertilionidae > Antrozous > Antrozous pallidus. Next base: position 5,669,242 of record CM050525.1, on the reverse strand, counting down.
TTCTGTGTATTTTATGAGTGGTATTATTTTTCCTTGTCCTGATTTTCTTTGGTACCCTGAAGGATTTATCAGTGTACTGTAGCTGATTTGGCTCAGTGTATAGAACATCAGCCTACAGACTGAACAGTCCTAGATTTAATTCCAGCTAAGGACACATGCCTGGATTGCGGGCTCAATCCCCAGTGTGGGGCATGCAGGAGGCAGTCAATTGATGATTGTCATTGATGTTGCTACCTCTCCCTCTTCCTCTCTGAAATCAATAAAGAAAAATCACAGAATTTCTCAGTGTTACCTTATTAACTTCTTTCTTGGGATGGACTCAGCCAGTATTAAGCTTTATTGTCAATTACTTGAATGTTGCTGGATATTGGTCATTCTTTCAAGAGGAATCCCAGAGACCATGGCAGATTTGCAGTTGAAAATCTTTATTCTGAATCAAAGTTATGTATATTGACACCATGACTACAGTTATATTCATAGGCATTAGTTGTTCCTGCAGTTTTTTACAAGCCATCACAAGTTCCAGGGACAGCAGGTAAGCAGAGGTTGAAATCAAAGCTCCACATTCATTCCTTCTCCAGGGTTCTGTTGTAAATGTGTACAAGCTGGTAAATATGTTTTTTTACATGGGCCATCCCTTATGATCACACAATGATTAAATAAACTAGATATTGGATACTACTTCCTGACATTCCTATGGACATTTATACATAAAGAATCTCCTGATGTTTTGTGACTAGGTCTCTATCTGGACCAGGGGCTTTATGGTTTTGTTCTGTTCCCGACAAACTGTTGGGTCCGGATCATTCTCAGGAATTTGATGTCACCTAGACAATAGTTTCTGGTACTGTAGTGAGGAATATTAAGGAGGTGTAGTGTGCAAAAACAAAACAAGGTTTGTTTTTCACATGTTCATTAGGAGAATAGATGAAGCAGACATTGTTTCCAGGTTTAGATGGCCTCCTGTCTTCATTTTTGTCCAGAATCCATTTTTTTCTGCTTGGGGTGAAATGCTCTAAGTCAGAGATTTCAACTTTTTTAATCTCATGGCACAAATGGAGTAATTACTGAAATTCAGTGGTCCGCCAAAATACATACTTTCCCAATGTGTCACAAAAATGTCTGACTTTGATTCATGCGCACCATACATGTTGGAAGTGTACCTGGTGTTATCAGGTGCCTAACCATGAATGGACATTGTCTCTGACACCTCCCTCATCTACAATAGAAATCAGACTTCAAAATTGAACAGTCCAAACATCATAAATAGCCAGCCAAAGACACTGGTGCAGCCTGTCAAATGAATGTTACTGCTAATAGTAGTAGTAATAATAGGTTTCTGTCAAGCCTACACATACACAGAGTGGCCTGATTATTACAATTTTTTAGAGGCCCAGTTCATGAATTCGTGCATGGGTGGAGTCTGGCCAGGGGCAGGGGCCATGGGCAGTTGGTTGGCCTTCCTGCTGGTCGAACTCCTGGTCAAGGGGACAATTTGCAATTAGCCTTTTATTGTATAGCATATATACTGAGTGGCCAGATTATTATGCATTCAGAGATCATAATCTGGCCACTCAGTGTATGTATCACAGCTACTAATATTACTGATGATGTATATGCCCTTAAAGTATAAGAAATATAATACTAAACATATAATAAGTAAAACAAAACCTGAATCATAACTTCTAAATTAAAAAACTAATATATTGTGCCAGGCCAGTGTGCCTCAGTTATTGAGGACAGACCTGGAAACTGGGAGGTCAGAGTTCATGCCAGGTCAGTGCACATGCCAGGATTTTGGGCTCCATCCCCAGGGAGAGGCATGCAGGAGACAGCTGACCCAGACCCTTGGTCATCATTCATGTTCCTCTCTCTCCCTCTCCTTTCCTCTCTGAAATCAATAAAAATCTAATTTGTAAGAAGATTGCTTGTTATACTTAATAGAAGCCCATAAGACTTAACTGCCTCCAATTTACATTCTTTTCACTTTACAAAAAACAAAAAACAAAACTGGCCTTGACTGCCATTACAGTTTTTCTCCAGCCCCAATGGTCCATTGCTTATGAAGAAAAACACTAAGACTGAATCTTCCTAGAAATGAGCCTTCCCAGTACCAAGGTACCTCATTATCCTACAAAAAGATGGTTCTTCAATACTTCCTTTGGATTGATTTATGTCCCAAAGGGAATGTGTGCATGGAAATGGGACACATGCTAACTTAACAAGCTCACTGAAGGTCTGCATGTCAGCCTTTCAAAGTCAAAGACCTAAAGTTATCGGACAGGGTGGTCTGAAATGAAAATCTTTTTTTAAAAAATATATTGATTTTTTACAGAGCAGAAGGGAGAGGGATAGAAAGTCAGAAACATCGGTCAGCTGCCTCTTGCACGCCCCATACTGGGGATGTGCCTGCAGCCAAGGAACATGCTCTTGCTGGAATCAAACCCGGGACCCTTCAGTCCGCAGTCCGACACTCTATCCACTGAGCCAAACCAGCCTCGGCAGAAATGAAAATCTTTTTAACTAAAGCAGTTATAGCAGGTAGTCAGGTCCTAGGCAAGAATATTTCCTGAAAAGAGGGAATCCTTATCTAAGCCTGTCTATTGTCTTTTGCAGCCAGGATAAAATTCCTTTGGAATAACAGGGTAACTCCCCCTTTTCCAGAGCCCTCAGGAGAGAACCAATGCACCGGAGGCTAACCATAAGCCCTCTTTTTGTTATGTTGATTGTTCACTGTTAGGTAAGGTGTGTACACTTATATAAAAGACACGTATTGCCAAGACTGGTTTGGCTCAGTGGATAGAGCATCGGACAGCGGACTGAAAGGTCCCGGGTTCGATTCCGGCAAGGGCATGTACCTTGGCTGCGGGCACATCCCCAGTAGGGGGCGTGCAAGAGGCAGCTGATTGATGTCTCTCTCTCATCGATGTTTCTGATTTTCTATCCCTCTCCCTTCTGCTCTGTAAAAAATCAATAAAATATATTTTTTTAAAAAGAGAGGCCCCAGTGGAAGGTACTTCATAATTATAAAGGAATCAATTTTTGCATACAAAGTACCTGAGTATATTAAGCAAATATTGGTGGACATGGCGGCAGAGACTGATCTTTATAATTTTTTTTATTTTTAAAAATATATTTTATTGACAGAGAGGAAGGGAGAGGGATAGAGAGTTAGAAACATCAATGAGAGAGAAACATCAATTAGCTGCTTCCTGCACGCCCCCCAATGAGGATCTAACCCACAACCAAGGTATATGCCCTCGACCAGAATCGAACCCGGGACCTTTCAGTTCCTGGACCTTTCAGTTTGGATCCACTGAGCCAAACCAGTCAGGGATCATTGTTCTTTTGGATGTTGATTTGCAGGACTTTTTGAAATATGGGTATTAGATGCTTCAAGATGTGTGACTTGAAATCACGTATTCCCATCTTATAGGCTATTTTCACTCATGGGATAGAGTCCTTGAATTAAAGTAGTTTTAATAACTACTTTATTTCAACCTTTATTTCCAGATTCCTTCTCCCCTCTTATTGCTTTTGCCACAGCTGCCACTTACTCGCTAACACCTTAATACAAGTACAGCCAACTTTGGGTGCCTTGTGCCATCAACAGGCACCTGGCCCTTCCCTCCCTTTAAAGCGGTAAAATAGACGCCCTCTCTCTGCCCCTGTCTCTCCTCTCCCTTGTGAACCCTTTAGCTGCCGGTCTCAGAGGCGAATACACTGCGGTGCTAACTCCAACCAGGAAGGGCTGACACCATTGAGAGCTCCGTGTAGGGAGCCAGGGCTGCCCCCTTGCCTCCTGCCCCATTAGCCCTCCCTCTGTCCCTGCACAGACCTGGCCGCCTGGCTCCGTCCCCACCGGGAACCGCTCAGCTCAGGCGCTGGCCCCGCCCACCCCGCAGGGAGGCGCGCGCGCAGTTTCCTGCGCGCGCGCGCGCGCACCGACGCCTCTGTGGAGAGGAGGGTGGCGGTTCCCCTGAGGCGGGAGTTGGAGGTAAAGCGGCTGCTCTCCGTCCCCCTCCCAGCAGGGGAGGCTGAGGGCGCTGCGGGCGCTGAAGCCCGTGTGGAAGGGCCCGCCCGGAGCCCCGCACAGCGGTGAGTCCGCGTCCCGGGCGGCTGCGCTGTGGAGGCGCCGCGTTCCTTTGGGGGAAACTGAGGCCCCGGCCCGCGGTCTGTCCGCCTTTGGCTGTGGGCCCCGCCTGCCGCGGGGTTTTCCCGCTGAAAACCGGTCCCGGGGCCGCGGTCCTCCCCGCGGGGCTGGAAGCCGGGTCAGTGGGTTCCCGCCCTTTGCGCCCCTCCCCGCCTGGAGTTTTCCTCACCAGGAGCCCGGATGGCTCTCGGGCCTGTGGATGTGCTCCCCGCCTTCCTAGGCCCACCCCCATTTAATAAGGGGTCTGAATGCCAGGGGAGCACAGTTTCCATGGGGTGAGGCTCAGGGGGGAAGAACGTTGTGTCCCCAGAAGAGGTGACCTGCCCGCAGGGAGGGGCTTTGTGGGCGCGGTGACTGCGGGGGGCGGGGGACAGGCTGGGAGGGGTCCGGAGAGACAGTGAGAGACAGACAGGTGGGAGGGAGAAAGGGAAGTGAGGGGTCCAGAGAGAGGGGGCCCATAGGGGATGTGGGAGGGACTGGACGGTGATGGTAGGAGTGAGGGGGTAACCCGGGAAAGTGGCCTGAGGAGGAAGGAAGTGGTGGAATGGGGAGGAGGGGAGCCCCAGAGAGAGGAAGGGGAGCTGAGAGGGAGAGGGGTCTGGTGAGCAGAAGTGGGGGCCACACAGGAGGAGGCACTTCAGACAGAGACACTGGTTCAGAGAGAAGAGTTGGGGAGCGAGTGCAGGGACAGAAAATAGCATTTTAGGGATGAGGGAGCAGAGGGGGAAGCAGCAGTGAGTCAGCCAGCTGTGGGGAGCAGAACGGACTGTAATGGGCAGCAGAGGGGACACAGTTGTGGGGAGGGAAAGACGCAGACGTGTGTGGAGATGGGAGCAATCAGACCAGGAGAAAGAGCACCTGAAGGGAAATAGGCTTCAGGAGTTTCATGGTCCAGGTGTAGGGACGGACATAGAGAAAAGGGGGGAAAGAGCAGGGAGGGGAGAGGGGGACACAGGAAAAGTCCACAGCGGAGAGAAAGAGCACAGAGAGAGAAACAGATCCATAGACAGAATTACATAGTAGTGGGAGGAGGGGAGCTCTGATCCGGGTGAGTGGTGAGATGATGGAGTTTGGATGGTTAAGTTGTAATATATCAGCTCCTGGTTGTGTGCGTGTGTGTAATATATATATGCACATATTTAAATGCATTTCTATTGATTTCCGAGAGGGATGAAGAGGGTGGGAGGGATAGAAACATCAATGAGGAGAGACAGTCTTTCTTAAGCTGCCTCCTGCACGCTCCACGCTGAGGATCACACCTACAACCTGGCCATGTGCCCTGCCTGGGAATTTCAGCGTGACCTCCTGGTTCACAGGTCCAAACTCAGCCACTGAGTCATGCACCTAGGTGTGCCTTTATATAGTTAATGTAACACCTGAATTATTTTAGTTATGCAGATTTCATTGAGACTTATAAATCTTCAGTTTATACGGCTTGGGAATTTTATAATAATTTGCTCCTAATTGCATACCTTATTCACTCAGAGGAGAGAGACTTGTCTGTTGGTCATGGGTCCCTTGTCATTTCTTGGGATGGCAATGAGGAGGTGACCTGTGTCTGTCACCATCTGATACCTTTTCATGTAATCTTAGAAGCTTTAGGTTTGTTGGTGTGGTGTTTTGTGAGTGAGTGAATGTGTGTGTGTGTGTGTGTGTGTGTGTTTTCATGGATTTACGTTTTTTATGTCTGACACTTATTTTATTATTTAAAAACATCCTGAGATAGCCCTAACTGTTTTGGCTCAGTGGATAGAGCGTCAGCTTGTAGACTGAGGGGTCCCTGGTTCCATTCCAGTCAAGGGCATGTACCTTGGTTCCCGGTACATCCCCAGTAGGGGGTGTGCAGGAGGCAACTGATGGATGTTTCTGGCTCTCTATCCCTCTCGCTTCCTCTCTGTAAAAATCAATAATATATATACATATATATATATATATATATTTTTTTTTTTAAACTTCCTGAGATAAATCCTCTGGGTCTTCTCAGATCCCATGAGGAGCTTTAAGAAATGCCCTCAGGTGCCCTTTCCCCCATGGAGGTGGACAGCTGCTCTGGGTGGGGCGTCATTGGTTACTGAGGTGCTCCAGGTGATTGGAAGGTGAGGACAGAGATTAGCAGGAGGGGTGCAGGATGGCTTTGTAAGAGTAGGGAATAGGCTTTGTTCAGGAGAGGTACCAGGGTGCTCTGTTTGGTTTGAGGGGTCAGGACAACAGCTTACGTTCTCATTTCTGTAGGAATTTTTGGATGTCTTTGGGAGGAGAGACACGTGAAGACACACACAGAAAAACTCATAGTGCAGTCTCCATGTAGGAGCTCCTTGTTGATGACTCTCTCCTGTGACCAAGTACAGGACATGAGAGGTACACATGAATTGACTATTTTCTGCATTTCCAGGTTCTTCTGACTGTGAGTGTGAGGTGAGCTGATTGAGATGCAGTGCTGACGTCTTTCAAGGCACATTCTGTGACTCCTCAACATATTGTCACCTGAGAAGGCAACCCAGCACCAGGACCACATGGCTGCTTCTGAGGTAAAAGATGTGTCCTGGGTCACAGGCTATGTTTCCTTTTCCTCTGTCATCTATGGTTTTAGAACCTGCCATTGGCATTTTCCTTTACTTATTTAATTACTGTTTTACTTATGATAGTCGAGGTCAGTAGTTTATATACTTTTATCTTTTGGCCCAGAGCCTTCTCTGCATTCACGTTATGCAGGCTCGGCCAGGTCAAGATTTCCACCTTTAATTGATGAATTTCAACTACTGAAAACATCCCTCAATTCTCAACACTAGAGCTGCCCCCAGCCCTCAGGTCCCGATCCCAGATGGGCCTTGTTGGCCAACTTCCCGGTCTCTTCCCCCTGGCCAGCAGGCCCCAGCCTGTGATTTGGAACCGGGTGTGGGTGGCAGTGGACAAAGCCTCTTTTCCAGGGAGGCTGAGGGCCAGCTCCCCTCTCAAGGTCAACCTCCAGGGCCCCTTCTCCTCTCCCTTACACTGGTCAACAGGCCTCGAACAGGGTTCAAGTATACACTTAGTTTCCAGATTATTATGATCTCTGAATGCATAATAATTTGGAAGGGAAATGTAACTTTTAGATTCAAATGGCTGTAGCATCAGCTCTAGAATAGGGATAAGAAAATGTACGTCTTACTGCTCAAAAAGTTCTGAAAAGAAGAGTAAATAGAAGAGACTTGCTCACTAGATTAGGAAGAAAGACTTGCTATTTACATTTAAATGTACCTTTAGTTTACAGAACATGAGAGGTATACATGGATTGACACTTGCAAAAAGTAATGTTTATTTGTGATCATTTTCACACAATGACTTATTTATGTATTTTTCCTATGCCATGTCCTTTCCTGTGCCTCAGTCACTTGGTATCCATTGTTCCAGTTCACCTGATTCTCCCTTGGCTGAGATGCTCCCCTAATCCTAGAATTATTGAGAGATGTGCACAGACCATCCAGAAACCTCCTCTTCGTCTTAGCTTCTATTTGCTTTGAGAAATAAAAGCCCTACTTTTATTTGATATGAGAGCTTAACCCATGAGGTCTTCTTGCTATAAATTTTCATTATATTCTACACTCATGTCATGGACATACTCGACAGAATCACTTTTTATGTTGTCTAGAAAGTTTAAAAGGTTCATGTTAATGTATCTCCAATTCAGATAAATTTCTATGATTGTAGCTTTCCACTAATGACACTCAGAAACTCCCAAATAAATTAGCAACTAAGAAACAACAGGTCCAAATATTTTCTATCATTATGTGAGTTCATCTCCTTGTTGTGTTTATAATACACAAAGGGTATCATTCAAAGGGAGGTTCATGAAATTTATGGAATCACAAAATAACCTTGATTTCATTGACATGACAATACTTTTTTGTGTCCATTTTATATTGTAGGTAAGTTCTCATAAATGTGTGTGTCTCTACATAAAATGTTAACATGGTTTGAGCTATATTTTCTTACTTGCTTAACCTGTCTTTATTCTTCTTCTCAGTTCCAGAAACTGCTGTGAATATTCATGAGTTTTCTTTATGGGTATTGAGCTGTGTTTGGTATTTAATTGTAATGGAATTTGGAATAAGATTGAAGGTTTACTAGTAATTTTAATGATATGTTTCAAAAAATATTCTATTGCAGGCAGCATAATCTTGTTCTAAGAATACTCATAGTAAAATTTCAAACAGGATTGTGGTTCCTATGTGTCAGTGAGAACTGTAAATTCCACTGAAAAATACTTTCACTTAAAAGTTATGTATGAATTTTTTCCTGTGTTTTCTTTGCTGTGTATTCAGAAGTAAGACAAATGGACCAGAAACATTGGCATCACAAGCGAAAAGTGAGCTTGTTACACGTGTGAAAACACGGCCCTATCTAAGAAGCTGAGTCAAATCTATAGTTATGGTTGACTGTGTTAACTTCAGGCAGTAATTATGCTTCCAACTCAGCATGACATCTCCAACAGGGACCCTGAACAGTGCAAACAGCCCTCAGAAACCCATATGCCCATGTCAATGCCCTCATTTTAAAGTTTATTTTCCTTAATAGTAAAATCTGAACCTTGGATTTTGGGACATTTGTCATCCTCATTTGTCTGTGTTGGAAAACATAACAAAGGATGTTACTGGCAAAAGTTATTTTATTGTGTGATTCAGGATAATCCCCTTGGTCAAAACCTTTTGTCCTACCACTGTTTTCTTTTTTGTTTGTTTCTTTTTCTCCCTTCATTTTTCTTATCTCCTAACACTGTTTTCATGTTGGGTGACATTATAAACTTCTCTGGTGACCTCTTGGTAAACTTGTCTTTTCTTTCAGGAATCCTTGACCTTCAGGGATGTGGCCATAGATTTCTCTCAGGAGGAGTGGGAATGCCTGGACCCAGCTCAGCGGAAATTGTACCTGGATGTGATGGTGGAGAACTACAGCAACCTGGCCTCCCTGGGTGAGGATGACTTCCTGAGTTTTTCCTCCTTCCACAGGGTTTTGTTTCCTTTATTATTTTAACATCTTTATGTTAAAGGACAGGAAGAGGGAGAGGGGCCTGGAAGGGGCTTCTGCTTTCTAGGGCAGACTTTCTGATTCTTGCTCTTAGGAAACAAATGGGGGTTTTCTGGTTTAGAAAAGAAAGGGTTTGTTATGTATGTGAATTTGGAACTCAGTGTTTGAAAATTTTACTTGTCTAGACCAGTGGTTGGCAAACTCATTAGTCAAATGAACCAAAATATCACGTTGTACAACGATTGAAATTTCTTTTGAGAGCCAAATTTTTTAAACTTAAACTTCTCCTAACACCACTTCTTCAAAATAGACTCCCAGAGGCCCTGGTATTTTGAGGAAGAGTCAAACTCAAAGGGCCAAAGAGCCACAGTTTGCTGACCACTGTTCTAGACTAATTAAGGTTCTGTCAGAAAACAGTATTTTGGAAAATAATTTTGTAGAATATTTAAATATTCTGCCATGTCTTTTTGCCAGTGGACAAAGTGGACTGGAAAAAAGAGAATCTCTATCAAAACTCATGTTCCATTTATACATATAAAAACATAAGCTACCTTTACCACTGAATGTCCTGAATGACCAGTCGCTATGATGCGCACTGACCATCAGGGGGCGGACACTCAACATAGGAGCTCCCCCCAGCCCCCAGGTTCTGATCGCCCATCGGACCTGCTGGCCAACCTCTTGGTCCCTCCCTCCGGCCAGCAGGCCCCTGGATGGGGAACCCGGGGTGGTTGGGTGGTGGTGGATGCAGCCCCTTTCCCAGGGAGGCTGAGGGCCGGCTCCCAGCTCAGGATTAACCTCACAGGCCCCTCTTCCTCTCCTTCACCCTGGCCTACAGGCCCCAATTGACTGTGAACAAACCACACTGTGGCAGCACAGGGGCAGTGAGGGATGGAGGAGATAGGGAGACAGGGAACCTTTTCGGCCTTGATCTCAGGCCAGGCCTAGGGACCCCACCCATTTAAGAATTTCGTGCACTTGGCCTCTAGTTTAATAATAAATATTGGTGTTTTTGCAGTCTCTAAGCAAGTCTTTATCATCTTTTGTAAGCAAATGAAAGAGCATGTGGGCTGCAGCTGGGATAGTAAGTTGGTTAGAGCGTTATCCCTGTCTGCCAAAGTTCTGGATTTGATCCAGTCCGGTTGAAGCAACCAATGTTGCCCTCGCTGATATGCTTCAGGTTAGAGCTTCAGTTTGCCCACCCAAGGGTGGAGGGTTCTTTTCTTTGTCAGGAACATGTAACTGGGCTGCAGGTTCAATCCCCAGCCTGGGTTGCAATTTGGAGAAGGCAATCAATTGAAGTGTCTCCTTCACATTGCTCTTTATCTCTCTCTGTCTCTCTGTCTCTTTCTGTCCCCACTCCTTCCCTTTCTTCTCCCTCCTTTCTTTCCACTCTCTCAAAAAAAAAAAAAAAAAAAAGCCATGGGAGAAAATTGTCCTTCAGTGAGGATTAACAATAACAGCAAACAAAAGAGTAACTAATAATTGCATAGATGAATGGAATATTTATCAATGTTTCTCTTGATCTCTTTCTGTCTCCCTCAACAATAAATAAAAAATATAAAAACGATTAAAAAGAGTAAGAAAGAACACTTGAATACAAAATGAAAATTGATAATGTCTGTTCCCAGGTGGGAATGAGAAAGCAAATGACATAGGTGGGAGGTCCAAAGGTCACAGAGGAAGCCAGACCTTCCATTTTGGTTGGGAAGCTGTGTTTCAGTAGGAAGGATTTTGAGAATCAGGTTTGTCTGTTGCTGTCGTAGAGGAACTGACTGTCTCATTAATCCTCTCTGGACTTGCTGCTGCCCCCATGGCCGCCATCCTCACATTAGCAGTGAGGCCAGGTCCTCCCCTTGGACTGTGAGGGTTCCTCTTCCCTTGCTTTGGGGGCCTGGGAAAATCTGTGCGTATTTTTGAGGAGTTGTATGTTAAGGTTTTTCTGTTGAGATCTTGGTTTTATCTCCTGAAAGGATTGAGATGGATGAATTTGATGGAGAAATTCCAGAAACATGGGGACAGGTGTCCTGTTCTGGCTTGTAATTTCTAATGCAATATAGGCTACAAACAAGACCCTGCAAAGTTTAGACTCAGGGATTTCATCAGAGCACCACGCACCTTCACCAAATAGGAGAATCTAATTTTCTTTCACTTCAAATCTTTTTCCACCTGCAGTTTCCTTATGTGACATTAGTTAATGTGTCTGTTTAACTTACAAAGTTTTTCAATAAGTTCCTGCCTTTTGTGGCCTTCGGACATCGTCCATTTGTAGGAAAGTCTCCATTTTTACCCAATTTGTTCATCACTATCATCTTGTGATTCTCTCTTGTTCAGACCAAAGTTACATGTGACTGTGTCATATTTGTTTTCACTCTGATTAAATCTTTGTCAGATTGAGGTTTTATATTATCAAGTGCTGATATAACATGCTGGAATGTTCTTTGGTAGTGAGTTACAGAAATACTGGGCAATATTTTGTTCTTCCATTTAAGTGTACTTTAGGAAAGGGCAATGATTATGCTTTTCAATATCTTTCCTCAGTATGTCTCTTAATCATGTTATACTTAACATGAAACCTTTAGTTTAATTTTTCATTTGTTTTGTATTGACTTAAGAGAAATAGAGAACAGTAAAGCCCTTGACCGGAATTGAACCTGGATCTTTCAGTCCGAAGGCTGACGCCCTTCCACTGAGCCAAACTGGTTAAGGCTCCTTTTCTATTTCATAATATAGATGTTATATTTATAAACACATAATGAGTTATGTCTTGAAAGCAATGAGATGTAAATTTTGTAATGTTATATGTTACAAAATTTCATAAAATAAAAGAAGTTTATTAATTTAAATTGTACAACTCCATTGGATGTTAGTATATTGTTGTGATCTTAACTCTGTCTAGGGTAGAACAACTCCCTTGAGTATTTTGTACAGTAGAGGTTTTTGAGCAATTAAATCCTTTAGCTTGTATATGCATGGGATCGTCTATCTTTCTCATATTTAAAGGAAATTACTGCTGGGTATTTTATTCCTGCCTGGTAATTTCTCGTTTTTAGTCATTTGAATACTTGGTTCCACTCTCTTCTGGCTTTTAGAGTTTCTGCTGAGAAGTGGGATGATATTCTGATGGGTTTTCCTTTGTAGGTTACTTTCTTTTCCTGGCTGCTTTGAGAATTCTTTTTTTTTTTTTTTTGTCATTAATTTTTGATAGTTTTTTTTTTTAATATATTTTATTGATTTTTTACAGAGAGTAAGGGAGAGAGAAGGATAGAAAGTCAGAAACATCGATGAGAGAGAAACATCGATCAGCTGCCTCTTGCACACTCTCTACTGGAGATGTGCCCGCAGCCAAGGTACATGCCCTTGACCGGAATCGAACCCGGGACCTTTCAGTCCAAAGGCCGACGCTCTACCACTGAGCCAAACCGGTTTCGGCAATTTTTGATAGTTTTAATACAATGTACCACGGAGATAGCCTCATTGGATTGAGTAAGTAGGTGGTCTACTTCCTTCTTGAATTTGAGGATCTAGCTCTTTACATAGCTTTGTGAAGTTCTCATCCACTGTTTGTTTGAATAGGCTTTTAGTTCCCTTCTTCCTTTCTTCCTCTTAGTATGCCTATAATTCTTATATATGAGCCTTTTCTGATGGAGTCAGATAGTTCTAGTAGAGCCCTTTCTTTCTTTTCATGCTCAGGGCTCTTCTTTCTTTGCTCCATGTGTTCAGCTTGTTTCCTAGTCTAATTAGTTCACCCCTAATCTCCTAAATTGCATACTTTATTTCCAAGGGTTCTGATTGGTCCTTTTTGAAAGTTTCAATCTATTTCATAAAGTACTGTTTTGTTCCTTAGTTTGTTTTCTAAATACATTGACTTGCTGGTATTTTATCTCAATTTTGACAGAAATTAGAATTTCTACCACAGGTGATTGGTATTTGACTATTTTTGCATTTTATTGAGTATTTTCAGAACTGTAATCTTGAATTCTGTGTCATTTCTATCACATATTTTCATGTCCTGCAGCTTGCTCTCGAGATTTGTAATTTTCTTTCTGATGTGTCACATCACTGTGGTTACTAATACAATTTGTGAGTCTCCACTGTCTAGGCATTTATTGTTGACCTTTCTGTAACAGCTTTCTCTGAAGAGGAATTTTACTATTTTACAGCAGGTAGTGCTGAATAAAAAGGTTATTAACTATGAACTCCCAGAGCTGACTTCAGTTGTGCTGCTTGGGTGGGTATTTATTTTTCCTTTATTGTAATGTGACCCCAGACCTCTCAGGGTCCCCCACCACATGCTTCACCTGGTTATCCATCACAGAAGTCAACAGCAGAGAAACCAAGATGGCGGCATACGTGAACACCTAAATCTGCTGCCTCGCACAACAACTTCAAAAATACAACTAAAAGACAAACGGACATCATTGAGAACCACAGGAAGGCTGGCTGAGTCCAAATTCTACAACTAGAAGGGAAGAGAAAAGCACTCTGAGACTTACAGGACCTACGGAAGTAAAGTGCAGAGGTACAGAGGCGCACATGCAGAGATGGCTGAAACTGAGTACACGGCTGGCTTTTTCAATCTGGAGGAAGACACAAGCTCCCAACTGCTCTTGAACTCCAGTTTTGGGTGAGACTATGGAGACCCAGACTTATACGGGGGAAATTAGACTGTTTGGAAGGGGGTGGACCTTCAGGGTGGCTTTCTCTCACAGGTGCTTGCAGCAACGGACACTGAGACCCTGGGGCAGGGCTGATGGGAAGCCATTGCTGTTTGTTCCTCATCCAAACTGTGCGCATATGAATGGCCTAGTCCTTTGAAATCTGAACTTACCTATCAAACTGCAGCTGAGTAAGAGAAACCCAGAACATCCAAAAGAAGGCCCAAGGTCCCACAGCAGCTTGCATTGCTTCACAGCTGGGCCTCATCTGGGCACTTCCAGAACACAAACAAAGAAGAGGAATCTGCAGATCTCAGTAGTTCCTGTTGGGTGGCTTCAGGCAGAATCTAAATTAGCACTACCTTATAGATCGAAGAGCCAGTGTATCCAGGGGGAAGAGTGGGACCATCCAAATTACAACTCCTCAGATCCATAAGGGACACGTTCAGGTCACAGAATCAGTGAGCACCAAAGCCCCACTGAAACAAGTCTTGTCTCATAAGGTGTCTCCCTACAGAAGTTCTCCCATCGTAGATACAGCTGATCCTCACAACCAATTGGCCTGGAAATCAGGTTCTCCTAGTGATACCAACAACAATCAAGACTTAACTACAATAAGACGGTGCCCACAGCCCACAAAGGAGTGAACCAAGAGTGTACACCTCAGGTAACTGGGGAGGTGGAACACTGGTCCCTATAGGACACCTAGCTCCAAAGCCACTCTATCACCTTAGAGAAGCAGCCAAAATACAGAAACAAATAGAACACAAATGAAAGAAATGGAGGAAAGCAAACGACTGGATATAGAGTTCAAAACCACGGTTATAAGATTTTTCAAGAATTTTCTAGGAACTGCCGATAAATTTAGTGAGTCCCTCGAGGATATGAAAAAGGACCAATTAGAAATTAAGCATACACTGGCTGAAAGAAAAAATTAAATACAGAGATCCACTAGCACACTAGAGGATCATAGCAATCACGTCATAGAAGTGAAATACATATAAACAAAAAACACCCAACTGAAAAATAAAAAAAAATATGATAGTGTAAGTATCCTCTGGGAAAACTTCAAGCAAACAAACATCTGAATTATGAGAATGCCAAAAGAAGACAGAGAGCAAGATACTGAAAACCTAGTTGAAGAAATAATGACAGAATACTTCCCCCACCTGGTGAAAGAAATAGACTTACAAGTCCAGGAAGCACATAGAACCCCAAACAAAAGGAATCCAAAGAGGACCACACCAAGACACATCATAATTAAAATGCCAAGAGGAAAAGACAAAAAGAGAATACGAAAAGCAGCAAGAGAAAAACAGTTGATTAACTACAAAGGAGCACCCATACGATTGTCAGCTGATTTTTCAACAGAAACTACACAGGCCAGAAGGGCATGGCAAGACATATTCAAAGTGAATGAATAGCAAGAACCTACGACCAAGATTACCCAGCAAAGCAATCATTCAGATAAAAAACTATCTATACTGTGTTAGAATAGACATCCTTAAAGAGAAAATAAATAATGTAGAAGATATAATTGAAGAGTTCTCTAAGGATACAAAGCAAATGGCAAAAAAGATGATAATTAAAAAAAGAATAAGATATGTAGAGGATAGATCCAGAAGTTCAAACATCCATTTAGGTATTCCAGAAAAATATAATGAAGAGAATGGAGCAGAGGAAATAATTAAGGAAATAATTGAATAAAACTTTGCAGAGCTAAAGAAAAGGTCAGGTCTGGACATGTCAAGGCTTTTGAAAGAGTCCCCAGTGAAGTTGATGAAGAGAGATTCACTCCTAGACTCATCTTGGTGAAATTTGGCAATTCCAGTGATAGAGCAAAAATCATAACTGCTTCCAGAGAGGAAAAATAGTTAACCTACAGAGGAAGAAGAATCGGAATGACAGCAGACTTATCATTGGATACTCTGGATGCTAGAAGTCAGTGGGGCAATATCATAAGAGGTCTGCAGGCAAAAGGCTCTAAACCTAGAATCTTATATCCAGCCAAATTGACAATTGATTTTAAGGGTAAAACAAAGGTATTTTTTTATATTGAAGAATTCAGAAAGTTTATTTCTTGCATACCTTCTTTGAACAAATCACTAGAGAACATATTTCACAAGCCAGGGTTAGTGTAAACACATGCAATATATATTTTTCCCCACACCCAAAATCAAGAAAAACTAAAATGCCACAATTTTATTCAACATCAATGCTAATAGTGTCCTTGGGGATGAGGATACAGGAAGATTACAAATAGTACCTACATGTTGGTAAATTTAAAGGGTGAATTAAAATTACCATTTATCATAATGTGAATCTCAAATCTTAAACTATTTTTCTTTCAAAAAAAGCTTCACAGATAAGAAAGAGCTAAAGGAGTTCATCACTGTCAAACCAGTATTATATGTAATGCTGAAAGGTATTCTTTAACTAGAGGAAGAAGAAGAAAAAGGTAAAGATAGAAATTATGAACACCAAATATGTATCTATCAAGTGAATCTAAAAATCAAGTGAATAAAAAATCTGATAAAAACAAACTGGTGAATATAATACAATCAGGGACATTGAAAAGGAGTGGACTGACAATTCTTGGAGGCATAGAGGTGTGGGGGTGCAGGAAGAGAGTGGACAAAAGTCACACACCTATGGATGAGGACAGGCATTAGGACAGAGGGTGGGATGGTAAACGGGTGGAGGGGAGCTATGTGGGGAAAAAAGAGTAGCAATTGTAATGATCTGAACAATAAAGATTTATGAAAAAAGAAGTCAACAGTGATTGTATTACACTAGGTCTGTGCTCTTCAACCAAATGCAAGTGTAAGTGAGTTTTGGGATTCAAAATGAAGGTAGCGTTAAGTGGCTACATTGCTTTGTCTGAAACACCATGGCCTGACAGCAGACAGTTATCGCAGAACCCCTACTGTATGTTTTTGCCCAGGCACATCTGCTTGCTCAGCTGCTATTCTCACTGCTCACCCTGCTGGAGAACTCACTGATACTCTCTGTTCTGCCCCATGGAAACAACTAATACCACTAGCTTTCTGCCTCCCCACTCCTTCTCGGGATAGAGCTGGTAGCCACCTCCTGCTGCAGGGCTGTGTCCAGGGCCATCTGGCCTCTCCCTTTTTCCCCTTCTATTCCTGGTTGTTTACTTTTAGATGTTCCAATGCACTGGTTTTTCAGTCAGGCTTCTATGTTAAGCAGGAATTCTTTGTTAAGTTATAGTTGATAACTTGTTAAAGTTGCAAGGAGAGAGGCCTGGACGATCTCTCTAACCTCCATTTTTCTGACATCGCTCCCCATGTATTCAACTCTTAATTTTCTATCTGTTATCACACCTTTTTAACTATTCTGTATTTATGTCACTCCACTTCGTGTGCAAAGTGATCTCTTTATTAGTGTCTAATGTGGGCTCCCTGCTATCAAATTCTTCAATGTACTTTGCAAATTTTTTGATTCTTCAGCTTGGTCATATCTTTCCTTGATAATTCTGCTTTATTTTTATATTGGTGCTTTTTTTTTTTTTCAGCTCCCTTTTTATGTTTGGTTTATTTCATAGATACTTTTATGTTTGGACCATGTTTTTAAGTTTTTCTCAATGTCTTAATATCTCTTGTTGGGGTTCAGGAAATTAAACAAAGAGGCCTTCTAAACTTGCTTTTTGTAAGAAAAAATAAATAACAATCACCTGTGGTAGAAATTCTAATTTCTGTCAAAATTATTTGCAGGCAGAGTGTATATAAACTCCAAGTTTAAATAATTTTCTTTCTTCCCCAGAACCTCAAGTATCTTTTTGTTCTTGATAACTGTCTTCAGTATTGCATTCTCTATAATGTTTGAAAAATTACCCATCTTTTCTTTTTTACTCTCTTAAATATTTTTAATTGACTTCAGAGAGGAAGGGAGAGGCAGAGAGAGAAACATCAATGATGAGAAAGAATTATTATTTATTTTTAATAATTCTTTATTGTTGAAATGATTTCAATATCATCCAGAGAGGGAATTTTTGATCAGATGGTTCCTGCACACCCCACACTGGAGATCCAGTTCACAACCCTGGAATGTCCTTGACCAGTAATCGAACTGTGACACCCTAGTTTATAGCTTGATGTACAGCCACTGACCCATGTGGGCCAGGAACCCACTTTTTTTTTTTAGCAGCCATTACAATGCATTTGTCATGTACCAGTAATGCCATTTAGCAATCTGTATCATACAAAACAAACTCTTCCTTCAAGATGCTGCAAAATCACAAGATCATTGAATACACAGGGCACCCTCATGTCTATCTCCTCAGAGAAGAAACTTGGAAGTGAGAGGTTCCTCATCATACTGCCACTGTTTGCTAGGGTGTTTTGAGGTATTGGTAGCAAATGTAAGCAACTTTTTAACCCTCTTTGTTGTGACTTTTCCTTACTGTACGTTTCTTTGTTTTGCTGTGAACATTTAACTTAATGTTGAAGTACTCCAAAATGGTATTTGGTCAGTAGTTGCTGGTAAGGTCAGTGCACATTCTCCTGAGTGCCATAACTCTGAAACTTTATTTCTTAACTTTCAGCTCTCTTATCCGAAGACAACCAGGGCATTCTGCAAAAGCCAAAAAAAAGAGATTTACTCCCTAAAATTATACTGGTAAGATTTGGAAGGCATGGCTTTGGTAATGTACATTTAGTGAAAGCCTTGAAATTTGAGGAAGTGTGTAAGATGAGAAAAAAGTATTTTAATATAGACAGAAGTAACCTGGTACAGTTATTCAAAATAAAATCATTGTCACTTAATGAGGTCAACAATATTATGGATTTGGTAATACTTTCAATTTAAATTAGTCATATTTATAAATTAATGTGTTTCTAAATGTGAAGACCAACTATAATTTTTTCAATATTATAGGTTCTTTGAATGACTATATGGAAAAATCTATGAATTAACATTATTTATGCTGTAAATATAAAAATATTACACTGTATTGTGGGATTAAATTTTCAGTCATTTTTAGAATATAGTGATTGATAATGCACATACAGAATTTACATGCAGTTAGTTTGTTGACTTCTCTATTAAGCTATTTTTATATATTTTTGAGAAATAATGTTTTTGATACAAATGTCTATAATTTTTATAAACTTAAGAATCTTTTTTAAAATGTGTATTATTGATTTAAGAGAAAGGAGTGGAGAAGAAGAAAAAGAGAGAGAAATATTAATGATTAAAAAGAATAATTGACTTGCTGGTTGCCTGTTGCACACCCCCACTGCGGATCGAGGCCACAGCTCAGGCACGTGCCCCACCAGGAATCACCCTGTGACCTCCTGGCTCACGGTTTATGGTACAATCCCTGGGTCACACCCGCCTGGAAGGAGTATTCTGTTTGTTTGTTTTTTTACACATCATGGTCTAATAGTTATCACAGAATAGTTATTTGAAAAAAAAGAGTACATGTTTAATGAAATCATACCTGTCAGTCAAAGCCTTTCCATTTTCAATGATTACCAGAACACATGCAATGAAGACAGAAGTTATCAATGCAAGGAAAATTGGAAAAATTTTAAGCAAGGGTCTAATTCTAATATACATCAGAAAATTCAACTTCCAGAAAACCATTATAAGATTGGAAAAGTCTTTCATCAAATGTCAAATCAAAGCATACTGCAGTTTATTCTTACTGTGGCAAAAACAAACAAACAAAGTGTGATAAAACTTTGAAACAATCTTTAAATCATACTGAACAAGATAATAGTTATACCAGAGAAAAAGCTTACAAATTTAATTCCTGTTCGAGACTCTTCAGTCAGTTACTCAATCTAAATAAACTTAAGAATATCCATACTAGAGAAAAACATTACAAATGTAAAGAATGTGGTAAAACATTTAATTTCCTTTCAAATGTTCGTGAACATATGAAAAGTCATGTGGGAGAGAAGCCTTATAAATGTAGAGAATGTGGTAAAGCCTTCAGTAGTGCATCATCCTTTGCTTATCATCAGAGAGTTCACACTGGAGAGAAGCCTTATAAATGTAGAGAATGTGGCAAAGCCCTCACTGCGGCATCAACACTTACTTTGCATCAGAGATTACACACCGGAGAGAAGCCCTATAAATGTGAATGTGGCAAAGCCTTCTATAGCTCCTCAAACCTTAAGCAACATCAGAGAGTTCATACTGGAGAGAAGCCTTATAAATGCAGAGAATGTGGCAAAGCCTTTGCCAGATCCTCCGTCCTTATTTATCATCAGAGAATTCATTCTGGAGAGAAGCCTTATAAATGTGGAGAATGTGGCAAAGCCTTCCGTGTGGCATCAACACTTGCTTTTCATCAGAGAGTTCATACGGGAGAGAAACCCTATAAATGTGAATGTGGCAAAGCCTTCACTGACCCTCAAGCGTTAAAGAACATCAGAAAGTTCATACTGGAGAGAAGCCTTATAAATGCAGAGAATGTGGCAAAGGATTTGCAAGATCCTCAGACCTTATTTATCATCACAGAATTCATTCTGGAGAAAAGCCTTATAAATGTGGAGAATGTGGCAAAGCCTTCAGAGCAGAATCAAGCTTTGCTAATCATCAGAGTATGCATACTGGAGAGAAGCCTTATAAATGTGAAGAATGTGGCAAGACCTTCACTGTGGCATCAAGCTTTGCTAAGCATCAAATTGTGCATACTGGAGAAAAGCCCTTTAAATATGGAGAATGTGGCAAACCCTTCAGTTGGGCATCAAGCTTTGCTAAGCATAAGAGAGTGCATACTGGAGAAAAGCCCTATAAATGTAGTGAATGCGGCAAATCCTTCAGTGACTCCTCACAACTTAGTCAACATCAGAAACTTCATACTGGAGAGAAACCTTATAAATGAGGAGAATGTGGCAAAGTCTTCAGTAGGCCATCAACACTTACTTTGCATCAGACATTACATACTGGAGAGAAGCCTTATAAATGCAGAGAATGTGGCAAAGGATTTGCAAGATCCTCAGGTCTTATTTATCATCAGAGAATTCATTTCGGGGAGAAGCCTTATAAATGTGGGGAATGTGGCAAAGCCTTTATTGTGAGAAAAGACCTTACTCGTCATCAGAGAGTTCATACTGGAGAGAAACCTTATAAATGCAGAGAATGTGGCAAAGGATTTGCAAGATCCTCAGGCCTTATTTATCATCAGAAAATCCATTCTGGAGAGAAGCCTTATAAATGTGGAGAATGTGGCAAAGCCTTCATTGTGGCAAAAGCCCTTACTTATCATCAGAGAGTTCATACTGGAGAGAAACCTTATGAATGTAGAGCGTGTGGGCAAGCCTTTAGGCGGTCCTCAAGCCTTAGTAAGCATCAGAGAGTCCATACTAGATAGAAGCTTTATAAATGTAGAAAATTTCACAAAGCCTTTAACCATTGTTCTTGCCCTATTTTACATACCTGAGACAAGCCTTACAGTTATGAGGAGTGCCATTGTTCTTTACCAGCAGTGAGAACTGAGCAGCATAGGATTCATACTGTGATGAAGCCTTATAAAAGTGAAAAATGTGGAATAGCCTTTGAAAGTATTCGTGATTTGCTATAGACTTCATAGTGGAGAGAAGTCTTACAGATGTAAGGAGTTTGGCAAATCCTTTCCTTGTCAGGGTGATCTTATTGAACATCAGATCATTCATTGTGAAGAGAAACCTTACAAATTTGGAGAATTAGGAACATATTTTAATGACGATTGGTGTCTTTCTCAACAATACAATTTGTACTGGAGAGAAGACCTATAAATATAGTGAGTTTGTCAAACCTTTAATCACTCAACAAAAAAATATAATGAAGTGAAACATTACCAAAGGAGAATGTGGCAAATCTTTTAACCAGTATTCAAACTTACTAGTAATTGGAGAGGATCATTTTGAATACAAACAGTAAAAATATAAAGAATTTGCCCAAAGATTTAACCAATGTTCTAATTTCATTGAGTATTATCAAATTAAGTTTTATTATTTGTAACACACGTGCCAAAGTGTATATTCTCATTTATATATTATTCAACATGTGATCTTTATTGCTGGAGTAAAGCCCAGTAAATGTAAAGAACGTAGCACAGTTTCTTTAGGTACATGAACCATATTTGAGAAAAGAATTACTCAGGAGAAGCAATGAAAATGTAAACAGTGTCCAAAAGTCTTTATTCCATGTTCATAATTTATTCCTCACATTTAAATTCATAGCAAAGGGAAACCCTAAAGCCAAAGAATGTGGGAAATCCTGTAACTGGGCCTGCAGTCTCAGTCAATATCAGAGATTGCAATTTGGACTTAATTCTATGTTCATGATATAGGACGAAAGACTTTTTTAAAAAACTATGCTTCTCGCCGAAACCGGTTTGGCTCAGTGGGTAGGGCGTCGGACTGCGGACTGAAAGGTCCGGGGTTCAATTCCGGTCAAGGGCATGTACCTTGGCTGCGGGCACATCCTCAGTGCAAGAGGCAGCTGATCAATATTCTCTCTCATCGATGTTTCTGACTTTCTATCCCTCTCCCTTCCACTCTGTAAAAAATCAATAAAAATATATTAAAAAAAAAAAACTATGCTTCTCTAAAGCTAAAATATTTTCCAAATTATGTATTTGAAATTAAGTTTTAAAGTATCACAGAATTGACTCTAGATGAATAGTTAGTATTTTTCAAGTATTTCTCAAAATCACAGTACATATAGAGAATAATCCAATGATTACATGAATATAAGTAATTTTAATATGCTTGAATATATTAAAAGAAGCAATGTTTCTGGAAGTATAATTACTTACAATATTGTCTGTCTTTTTTATTTATTTAATAAATCTTTATTCAGATTTTTATAATTGTTCATCTTTATTCCCCCCATGGCTCCACTCTGCCTGGTTTTCACCCCACTCTCTGCCCTTATCTACCCCCACTATCCTCATCCATAGGTGTATGATTTTTGTCCAGTCTCTTTCCGCACACCCCACATCCTCCCCTCCCCCCCCCCCCCAGGGAATTGTCAGTCTACACCTTTCTATGCCAGTGATTCTATTAAATTCACCAGTTTATTCTGTTCATCATATATTTAATTCATTTAATTTTTAGATTCCCTTGTTGATAGCTATATATTTGTTGTTCATAATTTTTATCTTTATCTTTTTCTTCTTCCTCTTCTTAAAGAATACCTTTTAGCATTTCATATAATACTGATTTGGTGGTGATGAAGTCCTTTACCTTTTTCTTACCTGTGAAGCACTTTATCTGCCTTTCAGTTCTAAATGATAGATTTGAAGGGTAGATTAATCTTGGTTGTAAGTTCTTGCTATTCATCACTTTGAATATTTCTGCCATTCCCATCTGGCCTGCATGGTTTCTGTTGAGAAATCAGCTGACAGTCGTATGGGTGCTTCCTTGTAGGTAATCAACTGTTTTTCTCTTGCTGCTTTTAATATTCTTTGTCTTTTGCTCTTGGCATTTTAATTATGATGTATCTTGGTGTGGCCCTCTTTGGATTCCTTTTGTTTAGTGTTCTGTGTGCTTCCTAAATTTGTAAGTCTATTTCTTTCACCAGGTAGGGGAAGTATTCTGTCATTATTTCTTCAAATAGGTTTTCAGCATCTTGCTCTCTCTCTTCTACTGGCTCCCCCGTAATTCTGATGTTAGGACGCTTGAGGTTGTCCCAGAGGCTTCTTACACTTTCTTCAAATTTTTTTATTGTTTTTGCTTTTTGCTTTTCCAGTTGTTTGGGTTTATTTTTGTTTGTTTTGCTTTTGCTTGTTCGTATTTCAAATCTTTGACTTGATTCTTGAGTGCCTGTAGTCTGCTGTTGAGTATATTATTTTTTATTTCAGTCAGTGTATGTTTAATTTCTAGTTGATCCATTATCATATCCTCAAGGGTCTCTCTAAATTTATCGGCCTTTTGCAGGTAATTCTTGAAAAACCTTATAACCGTGGTTTTGAACTGTATATCCAGTCTTTTGTTTTCCCCCTTTTCTTTCATTTGTGATCTAGTTCTTTGTCTCCACATCTTTGCTGCTTCCCTGAGTTGGTAGGGTAGTTTTGTGTCCTGTTGTCTATATGGCCCAGTGTCTCGGACTCCCTAATTACCTGAGCTGGACACTCTTGGTGCAGCCCTTTATGGACAGTGTTTACAGTCTTGTTGTAGTTAAGTCTTGATTGTTGTTGGTATCACTGGGAGGAATTGACCTACAAGCCAGTTGGCTGTGATGATCAGCTGTGTCATTCTGTGCCGAGAGATCTTCTGTGCTGGAGACAGCCTTATGAGACAAGAGTTGCAAAAGCCTGTGTGCTCAGCTTGGATGGGGCAGAGTCTCAGGGTTGAGCAGACAGTCTTGGTTTCTTAAGCTCTGCCCTATGAGGCCCCAAGTTCTCAGTGCCCCTCAGTAATCACTGCAAGCACCTCTGAGAGTAGGCCGCTCTAGAGTTTTGCCCACTGACAGACAGTATTTTCTCACCCCAGTGAATATGGATTCCCAGATTTTCTCCTGGAACTTGAGTTTGGCACAGTTGGGAGATTCCGTTTTCCTCCAGTTAGACAAAGCCAGCTGCACACTTAGCAGTCCTTTCTGTGCACATTCGCATGCGCACCGCCAGGCCTCTGTCTTTCGCAGCTTCCCTGAGTTTCTGCCTGACAGTCCAGATTCCCACTGTATGAGCCTGGATCCCCAGGGTGTCGCCTGGAACTGGGGTTCAATGCAGTCAGGAGCTTCCGACTCCCTCTCCCCAGGGAAAGCCAGCCAGGTACTTAGCCGCCCTTTCTCCCTGTGAGATGTCTCCGTACCTCAGCCTTTTGTAGCTCGTCTGATTCTCGTGAGCTTTTCTCTTTCCTTCCAGTTGTGGAATTTCCACTCAGCCAGCTTTCCTGTGGTTCTGGATGATGTCTCTTTTGTCTTTTTGTTGTAATTTTGAAATTGTTGTGCGAGGCAGCAGTTTAGGTGTTTACCTATGCTGCCCTCTTGGACCCTCCACTCTTTGCTTTTTTAAGAATTTATTTAGAGGGAACTGACATCATGTGCTTGTGAGCAAGATCTCAGATATTCCCTGATTTGACCAAGTTTCATCTCAAAGGTATTTAAAGGTAATTTATTCCAATGTGGTATAGAGCAACACTTACCCAAAAAATCCAAGTTATAACAATATTTTAAAGGTTTTGTTTTTCTTTTAATGCAATGTTTATTTTCCTCATTATCACCTGCCTTAGATGTCCACATCTCATAGCACATATCGAGTCCCTATAAAAGGCTCTAGAATTCGGCATTGTTTAATCTTGGCTGCCCTGAAATAATAGCTTTTTACATAAATCTTTTCAAATGTTAAGAGGAAATCAAATAGTTGCCAACAGAAGTGGTTCACATCACCATAAAACTGATAGGCGCTGTGACTTAAAATGCTCAGAAAGCAAAGCTATTCACAGATGTGAAAGACACTTGAGCATTTCTTTACTTTTAATTTTTTAAAATTACTGTTTACATTTAATAATATTTTGTATTAGTTTCAGGTGTAGAGCATAGTGATTGGATAATCATATACTTACAAATTGTTCCCACTGGTGGGTAATTCCAGCACCTACTAACCGTACTGATTACATCACATATTATATATCGTACGCTGTGCTTTACACCCCTATGACCTCTTTCACTCCATTCCTCATCCCTTCCCACTCCCAATTTTCATATTTCTGTTTCTGAATCTGTTTCAATATTTTCTATTTTGTTCTTTAGGAAGAGTTGTGGTTTCATGTTCTAGTTCTTCATCCTCACACAGAAAATTGCAACTCTGTTGGATGAAAGTGCTTACATGAATTCCTATGGCAGCCATGTTCCTGGGTTCAAGCGCCTCCTCACCTCCTGCCCCTCACTGAGATCCCAGCTCCTGAAGAGTTGCTTCAATCTCACTGCCAACATCTGCCTGTATGGCTCGGGGATGGAGGGGCAAACTAGCTCCTAACATAACTCCCTTTTCACCTTTTAGTTTCCAACACACGTGGAAATCTTTCTGAATGCTTTTATAATGAAATTGATTCTAATTGTGTGAGTCACTGACTTCCAAACTTCACCACTGGGAATAGAGAGGAATGTTGATGAGCCAGAGGGCGCTTCATTCCATTCTAAATTTTAAGGAGGAGATCCACGTGAATGTTGGAAAGTTGTAGGTCACTTTTACCACATCATTTCTGGGGGTTGCATTTGCCCCTGTGGCTGTATCTGGCACAGAGAAGGCTCCTGTTTGATGCCTGTGAGGCTTCCTCGGGGTTCATGTCGGGGCGTTCTCCTCAGTTCCATTGGTGTTTGTATCGTGTTAATCCAGGATCACAGCCACTTGGTTACTCTTGCTTTGGAAAATGTTTTTCAGTGTAAAAAAGTGAATATCCCACTTTGCTGCATTTGAAGTATATAACCTCTCCTGAAACTCTTGTGCTTACAGTCAAAGTTGCCGTGGAATTTCCATCAGTAATATATTTATTTTGTACACACTTGGACATATTAAGGAATGTCTTTCAGTTTATGTGTCTGTGTTTTCTTTAGCATTGTTGTGTCATTTTCAGCATGTAAGTCTTTCACCGTCTTTGTAGATTGGCTTGTCTTTGGTTTGTCTGTTAGTTACACGTGGTGTGTTTTTCTGGCTTTGGCTGGCAATAATAAGGGGTGATATTTTATTGGCCTAAACTAATTAAATCCTTATATAGGTTAAACATAATTCTCTGGTCTGACTTATTATAAATTAGAAATTTCTAAACAGGTCAAATCTTTGGGTAAATAAAGATTTATAAAACTCAAAGGAATACCTATATTCATGAAAATACTGGAAAATAATAAAATTGGTGATAGGACTAAGTAGAGTGATAATAGTTATGATTCTTATAACTGTTCTAAATATTGTTGATTTTTAAATTGTATTGTTTCCCAAATACAAGGAATACTTTGTACATTAATATCAATGTCCCATGAAAGTTTCTGGTTTCAAACCCAGTCTGCCCGCCTTTTGAATTCTGTGTAACTTCCCTGTAAGAATGTGTCACCGGCCTGTGAAGATCCCGGGAAAGACCCTCCTGGGACCCGTGCAGCTGAAGGCGGACCGGCCAGTGGCTCTAAGCACAGCCTCTGGATCTGGAAACTTCTGTGTGAATTCCAGATCCCCCTCCCCTCTTTATGCTTTTACCACCGCTGCCATTTACCCGCCAGCACCCTAATGAAAGAACAGCCCCTCTGTGTGGGGAGCCTTGTGCCATCAGAGACACCGGGCCCTTCCCTCCCTTTAAAGCAGTAAAATAAACGCCCTCTCTCTGCCCCTGTCTCTCCTCTCCCTTGTGAGCCCTTTCACAGCCGCGTCCCCAGCCCGAACCCCAACAATGACGGGGACTCCCCCGGGAAGGGCTGTCCCTGCAGGAGGAGGTGCGGGAACGAGGGCGCCCGCCCCGGCCCCTTCCCTCCCTCTGGCCCCGCCCCTCCCCCAGCCCGGAGTCGCTCAGCTCAGGCGCTGGCCCCGCCCACCCCGCAGGGAGGCGCATGCGCAGTTTTTTTCCGACTCGGCAACGGCTGTGGGGAGGAAGGTGGCGGTTCCCCTGAGGCGGGAGTTGGAGGTAAAGCGGCTGCTCTCCGTCCACCTCCCAGCAGGGGAGGCTGAGGGCGCTGCGGGCGCTGAAGCCCGTGTGGAAGGGCCCCCCCGGAGCCCCGCACAGCGGTGAGTCCGCGTCCCGGGCGGCTGCGCTGTGGAGGCGCCGCGTTCCTTTGGGGGGAAAGTCTGGGTCAGTGGGTTCCCGCTCTTTGCGCCCCTTCCCCCTCCCGTGAGGGGTCCACAGAGAGAGGCTCCATAGGGGGTGTGGGAGGGACTGAACTGCAACGGTAGGAGTGAGGGGTCAACTCGGGAATGTGGCCTGAGGAGGAAGGAAGTGGAGGAATAGGGAGGAGGGGAGCCCCAGAGAGGGGAGGGGAGCTGAGAGGGAGAGTGTCCTGGTGAGCAGAAGTGGGGCCACACAGAAGGAGGCACCTCAGACAGAGACACTGGTTCAGAGGAGAAAAGTTGGGGGAGCGAGTGCAGGGACAGAAAGGGGGCTTAGGGCTGAGGGAAGAGGGGGAGAAGCAGCACTGAGTCAGCCAGCTGTGGGGAGCAGAATGTTGTGGGGCGACTTCCACGACCAGTTACAAATGCCCAGGGAGGCGGTTAAGCTGGTAATAAACAAGGATTTATTGAACTGGCCAGGATAGTCGCGAGGGCACCACACCAGCGGAGACCAGACACCCAGGACGACCGCGCCTTCCTGGGTGCAGGCAGTCCTTTTATAGGGTCTCCTTAACTACAAGCTTTCATTGTTTTCAATTCCTACAACAGCTCTCAGGATCGAATCTGGGCTAGGAAAGTTACAGTGGACTATTACTGACTCTGTTGCCTGCTCCTTGTCTCTAAGCCTGTATCTTGCAAGACGTGGGAACGTGGTCCTGTCTCACAAAAGCAGATGGTACAGCTCAAATCTGGCATCACTGAGTCACTCCTTTACGTGAGCCTCAAGGTCTCAAGCTGGAAGCTGAATTAACTACCCTTTTGTTTGAAGCAAGCAAGCGTGAACGGCGGCCGGAATAGTAGTAGGATCAGCAGTTTTACCGGAGATGAATGCTCTTATAATCTTCTTTCACAGGACACACTGTAACAGGCAGCAGAGGGGACATGGGCGTGGGGAGGGAAAGACATAGATAGACGTGTGTGAGGATGGGAGCAATCCGAGAGAACAGGAGAAATAGGGAAAAGGGGAGAACGAGCAGAGGAGAGGGGACACAGGAAAGGACCGCAGTGGAGAGAAGGGGAACAATGAGACAGAAACACATCTATAGACAGAAATATAAAGAAGTGAGAAAGAGGGGAAGCAGTGATGTAGGTGAGTGGTGAGCTGATGGGGTGTGGGTAACTAAGTTGTGACATTTGGGGTGTGTGTGTGTGTGTGTGTGTTCCATGGATTTTCCTTTTCTCTGTCTGACAATTATTTAAAAACGTCCTGAGGTAAATCCTCTGGGTCTTCTCAGATCCCCGGAGGAGCTTTAAGAAATGCCCTCAGGTGCCCTTTCCCCCCTGGAGGTGGACAGCTGCTCTGGGTGGGACATCATTGGTTACTGAGGTCTCCCGGGTGATTGGAAGGTGGGTTGCAGGATGCCTTTGTGAGAGGAGAACAGGGTTTGTTCAGGGGAGGTAAGGGTGTGCTTTCTTCCATTTGCGGGGGTTTACATTCTCATTTCTGAGGGAGTTTGTGGATGACTTTGAAAGGAGAGACACATGAAGACACACAAAAACTCACAGTGCGGTCTCCATGTAGGAGCTCATTGTTGCTGACTCTCTCCTGTGACCAGGTACAGAAGGGGGTGGGTTTTTCTGCATTTCCAGATCCTTCTGACTGTGAGTGTGAGGTGAGCTGATTGAGACGCTGTGGTGACGTCTTTGAAGGCACGTTCTGTGACTCTTCAACATATTGTCACCAGAGAAGGCAACCCAGACCCTGATCAACACCAGGACCACATGGCTGCCTCTGAGGTATGTGTCCTGGGTCACAGGCTGTGTTTCCTTTTCCTCTGTCATCTGTGGATTTAGAACCTGCCACTTCTGATGTTGGTGCTGTTCATGTTCTTTTCCTTTTCTTATTACTGTTTTGCTTATGAGAAGTCAAAGTTAGCATGACATCTCCATCTGAGAAATACTCAACAGGGACCCTGAACAGTGCAAACACAGCCCTCAGAAACCCATATGCCCGTGTCAATGCCCTCATTTTAAAGTTTATTTTCCTTGATAGTAAAATCTGAACCTTGGATTTTGGGACAAGTGTCATCCTCATTTGTCTGTGTTTGAAAACATATCAAAGAATGTTACTGGGAAAAGTTATTTTATTGTGTGATTCAGGATAATCCCCTTGGTCAAAACCTTTTCTCCTACCACTGTTTTCTTTCTTTTTTTCCTTAATTTTTCTTATTTCTTACCACTGTTTTCATGTTTGGTGACATTATGAACTCCTCTGGTGACCTATTGGTAAACTTGTCTTGTTCTTTCAGGGACCGTTGACCTTCAGGGATGTGGCCATAGATTTCTCTCAGGAGGAGTGGGAATGCCTGGACCCAGCTCAGCGGAAGCTGTACCTGGATGTGATGGTGGAGAACTACAGCAACCTGGCCTCCCTGGGTGAGGATGGCTTCCTTCCTGAGTTCCTCCTCCTCCCACAGGGTTTTGTTTCCTTTATTATTTTAACATCTTTAGGGGCTTCTGCTTTCTAGGATGGACTTTCTGATTCTTGCTCTTAGGAAACAAATGGGGGTTTTCTGGTTTAGAAAAGAAAGGCTTCGTTATGTATGTGAATTTGGAACTCAGTGTTTGAAAATTTTACTTGTCTAGACCAGTGGTTGGTCATTAGTCAACAGAGCCAAATATCAACAGTACGACTATTGAAATTTCTATTGAGAGCCAAATTTCTTAAACTTAAACTTCTTCTAACACCACTTCTTCAAAATAGTCTCACCGCCCTGTGGTATTTTGTGGAAGAGCCAAACTCAAAGGGCCAAAGAGCCGCATTTGGCTTGGGAGCCGCAGTTTACTGACCACTGTTCTAGACTAATTAAAGTTCTGTCAGAACACAGTATTTTGGAAAATAATTTTCTAGAATATTCAAATATTTCACCATGTCTTTTTCTCAGTGGACAAGCTGGATTGGAAATAGGAGAATATCAAAACTCATGTTCCATCTATACACATAAAAACATAAGCTACCTTTACCACTGAATGTCCTGAATGACCAGTCGCTATGATGCGCACTGACCACCCGGGGGCAGACACTCAACATAGGAGCTCCCCACAGCCTGCAGGTCCTCATCACCCACGGGACCTGCTAGCCAACCTCTTGGTCCCTCCCTCCAGCCAGCAGGCCCATGGGCTGGGATGGGGAACCTGGGGTGGGTGGGCTGAGGGCCGGCTCCCAGCTCAGGACTAACCTCCCAGGCCCCTCTCCTTCTCCTTCACCCTGGCCAGCAGGCCCCAATAGGTGGTGAACGAACCACACTGTGGTGGCACAGGGACAGTGAGGGGTGGAGGAGATAGGGAGACAGGGAATCTTATCGGCCTTGATCTCAGGCCAGGCCTAGGGACCCCACCCGTTTATGAATTTCGTGCACTGGGCCTCTAGTTTAATAATAAATACTGGCAGTTTTTGCAGTCTCTAAGCAAGTCTTTATCATCTTTTGTAAGCAAATGGAAGAGCACGTGGGCTGCAGCTGGGATAGTAAGTTGGTTAGAGCGT
Organism: Antrozous pallidus; assembly: GCA_027563665.1. Classification (NCBI taxonomy): domain Eukaryota; kingdom Metazoa; phylum Chordata; class Mammalia; order Chiroptera; family Vespertilionidae; genus Antrozous; species Antrozous pallidus. The sequence continues at coordinate 5,638,172 of CM050525.1, read as the reverse complement.
TATCCCTGTCTGCCAAGGTTGTGGATTTGATCCGGGCGGGACGGATTCAAGAAGCAAACAAGGCTGCCCTCGTTGGTATGCTTCAGGTTAGACCTTCAGTTTGCCCACCCGAGGGTGGAGGGTTCTTTTCTTTGTCAGGAACATGTAACTGGGTTGCAGGTTCAATACCCAGCCTGGGTTGCGATTTGGAGAAGGCAATCAATTGAAGTGTCTCCTTCACATTGCTCTTTATCTCTCTCTGTCTCTCTGTCTCTTTCTGTCCCCACCCCCTCCCTTTCTTCTCCCTCCTTCCATTCCACTCTCTTCCCCCCAAAAAAGCCATGGGAAAATTGTCCTTCAGTGAGGATTAACAATAACAAACAAAAGGAGTAATGATTACATAGATGAATGAAATATTTATCAATGTTTCTCTTGATCTCTTTCTGTCTCCCTCAACAATAAATTAAAAATATAAAAACGATTAAAAAAGAGTAAGAAAGAGCACTTGAATACAAAATGAAAAATGATAAAATCTGTTCCCAGGTGGGAATGAGGAAGCAAATGACATAGCTGAGAGGTCCAAAGGTCACAGAGGAAGCCAGACCCTCCATTTTGGTTGGGAAGCTGTGTTTCAGTAGGAAGGATTTTGAGAATCGGGTTTGTCTGTTGCTGTGACTAGAGCTGGTCTGTGTGGTTCATTTGGTCATATCGTCATCTCGTACACAGAAAGTCTCCTGTTCAGTTCCCGTTCAGGGCACGTACCTAGGTGCGGGCTCAGTGGTGGTGGTTGTGGATGTAGGAGGCAGAGGATCAGTGCTTCTCTTTCACATTGATGTTTCTTGCTCTCTCTTCCTTCATTTCTATAAAAATTAATAAAGGTTTTTAAAAACACAGGGTGATTAAAAATCTACCATTTTTATACCATCTGTAACTGTATAGTCCAGTTGTGTTTAGTATACTCACCTTGTGCATTTGATATCTTCAAAAGTTCTTCTGGCAGAAATGTCTCAATATGCATTAAAAAACTATTTACTCATTTGTTTTTAAAGCAAGGCCCAGAACTCCCCCCTTTTATTTTCTGAGGTGAGCGACATTAGATTACTCACCTAAGGGAAACTCTACAGTTTCTGTCTCTTTGTCACTTGTGTGCTTCACTTAAAAAAAAATGTCCTCAAGGTTTCTCTCCGTTTATTAGTTGATGATAATCTACGTCTGTTTCATGGCAAAATAGTCTTCCATCATAGTATATAGGACACCTTCTTCATTCAGCTATGCATGGACTTTTGGGTTGTTTCCACCTATCTCAGACTTTGGTGAATGACATCATAATGCACACAGATATGCAAATGTCTCTTGTAGTTTCTCCTGGAAATGTTATTTATTTATATATATTTATTTATATATTTATTTATATATATTATATATATTTTATATATATATATATATATATATATATATATATATATACCTAGAAAAGGGATGGCTGCATCATGGGATTATTTTGTTTTTATTTTTTTGACAAAATCTGTGTTTTTCATACTGTTGACATCAATTAATATTTCATTCAGCCAAGTATAGGGTCCATTTTCTCAACAGTTTATAAAACACTTGATATACTTTTTTAAAAAAGATTCTTATTGTTTAAAATATTACATATAGTGTTCCATATGTCTCCATTCCCCCCCCCCCCGTTGGCCTCTCCCATGCCACCCCTCACGCCTATACATTGTTTCTTTGAACCTGGTCATCGTTATTCTTCTGAAGTGAAATCTTGTGTTGTTGTGGGGTTTTTTAATGTTGGTTACAAATGTTTTATTTACCATATGTGCATGGAAAAACACTGGCTGGTGCTATTCATTGGTTAGGACATCACCAGAGCACCAAAGCTTCCTGGATTCCATCTCTGGTCCCATTGGGGCATTGTGTGGGGGGCTGGTAATCAATGTTTCTTTCTCTCTCTTCACTCTCCCTCCCTTCATCCCACTCTCTTTAAAAACTAATGGCGCCCAGTTGGCTCAATTGATAGAAAATTATCCAGCAGACTGAAGGGTCTGGATTCAATTCCAGGTTGGATCTAGGGTTCTGGTCAGGATGTAAACCAGAGGTAAAATCGATGTATCTCTCTCACTTCGATGTTTCTCTCTCTCTGTCTCTCCCCCTTCCTTCCACTTTCTTTGAAAATCAGTGAAGCCTGGCTGACATGGCTCAGTGGTTGAGTGTCAGCCCAGGAACCAGGAGGTCATGGTTTGATTCTGGGTCGAGGCTCATGCCCAGGTTGTGGGTTCGATCCCCAGAGTGGGGAGCGTAGGAGGCAGCCGATCAATGACCACTGTAATCATTGATGTTTCTATCCCTCCTCCCTCCTCTGTGAAATCAGTAAAATTATATTTAAAAATATGTAAAAATAAAAATCAGTGGAAAAAATACCCTCAGTGAATATTAACCAACAAAATCAATGGAAAAACATGCTTGGGTAAGGATAACAACAATAACAACAGAAAAAACAAACAAACAAACAAAAAACAATAAGAAAGCTTCCTGGACCTGAGATCAGATACTTCGAAGAAAAAGTCTGTGATGCAGTTTTTCAATGAACACTTTTAGCCAGGCCTCAGTGGTTAAGTGTTGACCTTATAAATCTGGATGTTATACTGCGATTCCTGGTCAGGGCACATGCAGTGTTGGGGGCTAGATCCTCAGTGTGGGTTATACAGGAGGCAGCCGATCAATGATTCTCACTCATCATTGATGTTTCTATCCTTTAATTCCTGGAATCAATAAAAATATATTTTTAAGACAAAATAAAGTTCACTTTTAGATGTACAGCAAAATGGTGTAGAGTTAATGCAGTTTTCACATGCTCTATAAATAACCTTCCCTTACCTATGTTTTTTATCATTGATTATCTATAAGAAGGTACATTGGCACATTGTTATCACTCTAAGTTGTAGTTGAACTTGGGTTTCAGTGCTGGTTTATACAATCTAAGGATTAAGAAGAATTTATGATATTATATTTTCAAAATGATACCATACAGTTTAGATTCTAGGATCTTACGATTCTCTTTCTGTGTTTTGCCTATTCTTCCCTATTTCCTCTACACTCTAATAACCATTGACTTGTTTACTGGGTTCTTCACTTCTTTTTCTAAAATGTCATAGTTAGTATATAATATGTCACCTTTGCAAATTAGATTTTTTTCATTTTTTGTATTGTTCTTTTGAGAGAGAAACATCAATTTGTTTTTTTTTCCTTTTTTTGAAGTTTTTTTTTATTTTTTTTCAAATCCAACAAATCTTTATTGTTCAGATCATTACAATTGTTCCTCTTCTATCCCCCCATAATCCACTTCACCCGATTTCTATCCCACCCTCTGCCCTTACCTCCCCCCACCACTGTCCTCATCCATAGGTGTATGGTTTTTGTCCAGTCTCTTTCTGCACCCCCACACCCCATTCCCCTGTGAGTTGTTAGACCACTCCCTTTCTATGTCTCTGATTCTATTGTATTCACCAGTTAATTCTGTACATCAGATTTTAATTCACTTGATTTTTAGATTCACTTGTTGATAGATAAGTATTTGTTGTTCATAATTTTTATCTTTACCTTTTTCTTCTTCCAATTCTTTTTTTTTTTTTAAATATATTTTCTTGATTTTTTACAGAGCAGAAGGGAGAGGGATAGAAAGTCAGAAACATCGATGAGAGAGGAACATCTGTCAGCCACCTCTTGCACGCCCCCTACTGGGGATGTGCCCACAGCCAAGGTACATGCCCTCGACCAGAATTGAACTCGGGACCCTTCAGTCCGTAGTCCGACGCTCTATCCACTGAGCCAAACTCGGCTTCTTCCTCTTCTTAAAGAATACTTTTCAGCATTTCATATAATACTGGTTTGGCATTGATGAACTCCTTTAGCATTTTCTTATCTGTGAAGCTCTTTATCTGACCTTCAATTCTGAATGATAGCCTTGCTGGGTAGAGTAATCTTGGTTGTAAGTTCTTGCTATTCATCACTTTGAATATTTCTTGCCACTCCTGTCAGGCATCCATAGTTTCTGTTGAAAAATCAGCTAACAATTGTATGGGTGCTTCCTTGTAGGTAATCAACTATTTTTCTCTTGCTGCTTTTAATATTTTCTCTTTGTCTTTTGCTCTTGGCATTTTAATTATGATGTGTCTTGGTGTGGTCCTCTTTGGGTTCCTTTTTTATGGGGTTTTGTGTGCTTCTTGGACTTATAAATCTATTTCTTTCACTAGGTGGGGGAAGTTTTCAGTCATTATTTCTTCAAATGGGTTTTCATTATCTTGCTCTCTCTCTTCTGGCAACCCCATAATTCTTATGTTGGTACGCTTGAAGTTGTCCCATAGGCTTCTCACTTTATCTTCAAATTTTTTGATTTTTTTTCTTTTTGCTTTTCCAGTTGAGAGTTTTTTGCTTGTCTGTATTTCAGATCTTTGACTTGATTCTTGTGTTCCTCAAGTCTGCTGTTGGGTCTCTGTATAATATTTTTTATTTCAGTCCATGTATGTTTAATTTCTAGTTGGTCCTTTTTCATATTCTCAAGGGTGTTGCTGAATTTCGGGCTTTTCTAGGAACCTCTTGAAATACTTTATAACTCTGGTTTTGAACTCTATATCTAGTCATTTGTTTTCCTCCATTTATTTTGTTTTTGATCTGGTTCTTTGTCTCCGCATTTTTGCTGCTTCCCTGAGTTGGTAGGGTAGCTTTGTGTGCTAAGTGTCTCAGCCTCCCCTGTTACCTGAGGTGGACACTTTTGGTGCACCCCTTTGTGGACTGTGTGCACAGTCTTGTTGTAGTTAAACCTTGATTGTTGTTGGTATCACTGAGAGGAATTGACCCCCAGCACAGTTGGCCGTGAGGATCAGCTGTGTCTACGCTGGGAGACAGCCTTATTCGACAAGACTTGCAAAACTGCAAAAGCCTCTGTGCTCAGATTGAATAGGGTGGAGCTTCAGGGTGGAGCAGACAGCCTTGGCTTCCAGTCAGCCCTGCCCCATGAGGTTCCTGAATCTCAGTGTCCACAGGCAATTGGTGCAAGCACCTCTGAGAGAAAGGCGCCTTCCAGTTTCACCCACTGTCAAACAGTCCAGTCTCTCCTCAATGAATCCAGACTCCCAGATTCTCACCCTGTAATGGGGTTCTGTGCAGGTGAAATTGGGCTTCATTGTCATCCGGAGCTCCTGTCTCCCTCCCACCAGATCAAGCCTGTGGCACGGTCAACAGTCCACCCTCTCTGCACTCATTCACGTGTGTGCCTCTGGAGTTCTGCCTTTGGCTCTTCCCCTGAGATTCCACCTCATAATCCAGATTCCCCCGTATGGGCCTGGGACCCCTGGGTCTCACCCAGAACCGGAGTTCAGTGCAGTTGGAACTGAGTTGAATGCAGCCTGGAGCTTTTGTCTCCTTCCTGCTAGAGGAAGCCTGCCAGATGCTCCGTCCTCTCTGGCCGTCCTTTTGGCACATGTGCATGTCTCCGTACCTCAGGCTTTGCAGCTGCTCTGATTCTCCATGTGCATTTCTGTTTCCTTCTAGTTGTAGAATTTCCAGTCAGACAGCTTTCCTGTAGTTGTGGATGATGTCCATTTTGTCTTTTAGTTATATTCTTGAAATTGTTGTGTGAGGCAGCAGCCTAGGTGTTTACCTATGCCGCCATCTTGGTTTCTCCCCCTACTGCCAGTTTATAGGGAATGGGCCTTCACCGGCAGTTGGACATCCCTCTTGCAATCTGGGACTGCTGGCTCCTAACCGCTCACCTACCTGCCTGCCTGATTGCCCCTAACCACTCTGCCTGCCAGCCTGCTCGCCCCAAATTTCCCCCTGCTGCCGGCCTGCTCACCCTCCAAATGCTCCCCCTGCTAACCTGATCACCCCTAAATTCCCCCATATCAGTGTACTTGCCCCCAACTGCTCCTCTCCACCAGCCTGCTCACCCCCAATTGCTCCCCTGCTGGCCTGCTCATTTCAAACTGCCCCTTCCTGCTGACCTGGTCACCCCCAAATGACCCCCACTGATAGCTTGCTGGTCACCAACTGGCTCTCCTGCTGGTCTGCTCACTGCCAACGCCCAACCCCAACCCCGCCAGCCTGATGACCCACAACTGCTGTCCCATCCTGGTCTGATCACCCACAACTGCCCTCCTCTCTTGGCTTCTAACTGCCTCTACCAGGAATTCCAATTTCTGTCAAAATTATTTGCAGGCAGAGTGTATATAAACTCCAAGTTTAAATAATTTTCTTTCTTCCCCAGAACCTCAAGCATTTTTTTTTTGTTCTTGATAACTGTCTTTAGTATTGCATTCTCTATAATGTTTGAAAAATTACCCACCTTTTCTATTTACTTTCTTAAATATTTTTAATTGACTTCAGAGAGGGAGAGTCAGAGAGAGAGAAAAACATCAATGATGAGAGAGAATTATTATTTATTTTTAATAATTCTTTATTGTTGAAATCATTTCAATATCACCCAGAGAGGGAATTTTTGATCAGATGGTTCCTGCACACCCCACACTGGAGATCCAGTTCACAACCCTGGAATGTCCTTGACCAGTAATCGAACTGTGACACCCTAGTTTATAGCTTGATGCTCAGCCACTGACCCATGTGGGCCAGGAACCCACTCTTTTTTTTTTTTTCTTTTTTTTTTAGCAGCCATTACAATGCATTTGTCATGTACCAGTAATGCCATTTAGCAATCTGTATCATACAAAACAGAAACTCTTCCTTCAAGATGCTGCCAAATCACAAGATCACTGAATACACAGGGTACCCTCATGTCTATCTCCTCAGAGAAGAAACTTGGAAGTGAGAGGTTCCTCATCATACTGCCACTGTTTGCTAGGGTGTTTTGAAGTATTGATAGAAATGTAAGCAACTTTTTAACCCTCTTTGTTGTGACTTTTGCTTACTGTACGTTTCTTTGTTTTGCTGTGAACATTTAACTTAAAGTACTCCAAAATGGTATTTGGTCAGTAGTTGCTGGTAAGGTCAGTGCACATTCTCCTGAGTGCCATAACTCTGAAACTTTATTTCTTATCTTTCAGCTCTCTTATCCGAAGACAACCAGGGCATTCTGCAAAAGCCAAAAAAAAGAGATTTACTCCCTAAAATTATACTGGTAAGATTTGGAAGGCATGGCTTTGGTAATGTACATTTAGTGAAAGCCTTGAAATTTGAGGAAGTGTGTAAGATGAGAAAAAAGTATTTTAATATAGACGGAAGTAACCTGGTACAGTTATTCATAATAAAATCATTGTCACTTAATGAGGTCAACAATATTATGGATTTGGTAATACTTCCAATTTAAATTAGTCATATTTATAAATTAATGTGTTTCTAAATGTGAAGACCAACTATAATTTTTTCAATATTATAGGTTCTTTGAATGAATATATGGAAAAATCTATGAATTTACATTATCTATGCTGTAAATATAAAAATATTACACTGTAGTGTGGGATTAAATTTTCAGTCATTTTTAGAATATAGTGATTGATAATGCACACACAGAATTTAAATGCAATTAGTTTGTTGACTTCTCTATTAAGCTATTTTTATATTTTTTGAGAAATGTTTTTGATACAAATGTCTATAATTTTTATAAACTTAAGAATCTTTTTTAAAATGTGTATTATTGATTTAAGAGAAAGGAGTGGAGATGAAGAAAAAGAGAGAGAAATATTAATGATTAAAAAGAATAATTGACTTGCTGGTTGCCTGTTGCACACCCCACTGGGGATCAAGGCCACAGCTCAGGCATGTGCCCCACCAGGAATCACACTGTGACCTCCTGGCTCACGGTTTATGGTACAATCCCTGGGTCACACCCGCCTGGAAGGAGTGTTCTGTTTGTTTGTTTTTTTACACATCATGGTCTAATAGTTATCACAGAATAGTTATTTGAAAAAAAAGAGTACATGTTTAATGAAATTCTACCTGTCACTAAAGGCCTTTTCATTTTCAATGATTACCAGAACACATGCAACGAAGACAGAAGTTATCAATGCAAGGAAAATTGGAAAAATTTTAAGCAAGGGTCTAATTCTAATATACATCAGAAAATCCAACTTCCAGAAAACCATTGTAAGATTGGAAAAGTCTTTGATCAAATGTCAAATCAAAGTATGCTGCACTTTATTCATACTGTGCCAAAAACAAACAAACAAAGAAAGTATGACAAAATTTTGAAACAATCTTTAAATCATACTGAACAAGATAATAGTTATACCAGACAGAAAGCTTACAAATTTAATTCCTGTTCGAGACTCTTCAGTCAGTTACTCAATCTAAATAAACTTAAGAATATCCATATTAGAGAAAAACATTACAAATGTAAAGAATGTGGTAAAACATTTAATTTCCTTTCAAATGTTCGTGAACATGTGAAAATTCATATTGGAGCAAAGCCTTATAAATGTAGAGAATGTGGTAAAGGTTTCAGTAGGGCATCAATCTTTGCTTATCATCAGAGAGTGCATACTGGAGAGAAGCCCTATAAATGTAAAGACTGTGGCAAAGCCCTTAGTGCGGCATCAACACTTATTTTTCATCAGAGAATTCATACCGGAGAGAAGCCCTATAAATGTGAATGTGGCAAAGCCTTCTATAGCTCCTCAAACCTTAAGCAACATCAGAAAGTTCATACTGGAGAGAAGCCTCATAAATGCAGAGAATGTGGCAAAGGCTTTGCCAATTCCTCAGGCCTTATTTATCATCAGAGAATTCATTCTGGAGAGAAGCCTTATAAATGTGGAGAATGTGGCAAAGCCTTCCGTGTGGCAAGAATACTTACTTTTCATCAGAGAGTTCACACCGGAGAGAAGTCCTATAAATGTGGTGAATGTGGCAAAGCCTTCACTGTCCCCTCAAGCCTTAAACAACATCAGAAAGTTCATACTGGAGAGAAGCCTCATAAATGCAGAGAATGTGGCAAAGCCTTTACCAGATCCTCAGGCCTTATTTATCATCAGAAAATTCATTCTGGAGAAAAGCCTTATAAATGTGGAGAATGTGGCAAAGCCTTCAGGGTTGCATCAAGCTTTGCTAATCATCAGAGTATGCATACTGGAGAAAAGCCCTATAAATGTGGAGAATGTGGCAAGGCCTTCGGGGTGGCATCAAGCTTTGCTAAGCATCAGATTGTTCATACTGGAGAGAAGCCCTTTAAATGTGGAGAATGTGACAAAGCCTTCAGTTGGGCATCAAGCTTTGCTCAACATCAGAGAGTGCACACTGGCGAGAAGCCGTATAAATGTAGTGAATGTGGCAAAGCCTTCAGTTACTCCTCACACCTTAGTCAACATCAGAAACTTCATACTGGAGAGAAGCCTTATAAATGTGGAGAATGTGGCAAAGTCTTCAATAGGCCATCAACACTTACTTTGCATCAGAGAGTGCATACTGGAGAGAAGCCCTATAAATGTGGAGCATGTGGCAGTGCCTTCAGTAGCTCCTCAAGCCTTAAGCAGCATCAGAAAGTTCATACTGGAGAGAAGCCTTATAAATGTAGAGAATGTGGCAAAGCCTTTGCCAGATCATCAGGCCTTATTTATCATCAGAAAATCCACTCTGGAGAGAAGCCTTATAAATGTGGAGAATGTGGTAAAGCCTTTATTGTGGCAAAAGCCCTTACACATCATCAGAGAGTTCATACTGGAGAGAAGCCTTATAAATGCATAGAATGTGGCAAAGCCTTTGCCAGATCCTCACGCCTTATTGATCATCAGAGAATTCACTCTGGAGAGAAGCCTTATATATGTAGAGAATGTGGCAAAGCCTTCATTGTGGCCAAAGCCCTTTCTCATCATCAGAGAGTTCATACTGGAGAGAAACCTTATAAATGCAGAGAATGTGGCAAAGCCTTTACCAGATCCTCAAGTTTTATTTATCATCAGAAAATTCATTCTGGAGAGAAGCCTTATAAATGTGGAGAATGTGGCAAAGCCTTCATTGTGGCAAAAGCCCTTACTTATCATCAGAGAGTTCATACTGGAGAGAAACCTTATGAATGTAGAGTGTGTGGGCAAGCCTTTAGGCGGTCCTCAAGCCTTAGTAAGCATCAGAGAGTCCATACTAGATAGAAGCTTTATAAATGTAGAAAATTTCACAAAGCCTTTAACCATTGTTCTTACTCTATTGTGCATACTTGAGACAAGCCTTACAGTTATGAGGAGTGCCATTGTTCTTTACCAGCAGTGAGAACTGAGCAGCATAGGATTCATACTGTGATGAAGCCTTATAAAAGTGAAAAATGTGGAAAAGCCTTTGAAAGTATTCGTGATTTGCTATAGACTTCATAGTGGAGAGAAGTCTTACAGATGTAAGGAGTTTGGCAAATCCTTTCCTTGTCAGGGTGATCTTATTGAACATCAGATCATTCATTGTGAAGAGAAACGTTATAAATTTGAAGAATTTAGCACATATTTTAATGTCCATTGGTGTCTTTCTCAACAATGCAATTTGTACTGGAGAGAAGACCTATAAATATAGTGAGTTTGTCAAACCTTTAATCACTCAACAAAAAATATGATGAATTGAAACATTACCAAAGGAGAATGTGGCAAATCTTTTAACCAATATTCAAACTTAGTAGTAATTGGAGGGAATCATTTTGAATATAAACAGTAAAAATATAAAGAATTTGCCCAAAGATTTAACCAATGTTCTAATTTCATTGATTATTATCAAATTAAGTTTTATTATTTGTAACACACGTGCCAAAGTGTATATTCTCATTTATATATTATTCATCTTCTGATATTTATTGCTGGAGTGAAGCCCAGTAAATATAAAGAATGTAGCAAAGTTTCACTCGGTATGTGAACCATATTTGAGAAAAGAATTCATACTCGGGAGAAGCAATAAAAATGTAAACAGTGTCCAAAAGTCTTTATTCCACGTTCATAACTTATTCCTCACATTGAAATTCATAACAAAAGGAAACCCTAAAGCCAAAGAATGTGGGAAATCCTATAACTGGGCCTGCAGTCTCAGTCAATATCAGAGATTGCAATTTGGATTTAATTCTATGTTCATGATATAGGACGAAAGACTTTTGTTAAAAAACTATGCTTCTCTAAAGGTAAAATATTTTCCAAATTATGTATATTAAATTAGATTTTAGAGTATCACAGAATTGACTCTAGATGAATAGTCATTGTTTTTCAAGTATTTCTCAAAATCACAGTACATATAGAGAATAATCCAGTGATTACATGAACATAAGTAATTTTAATATGCTTGAATATATTAAAAGAAGCAATGTTTCTGGAAGTATAATTACTTACAGTGTTGTCTATGTCTTTTTTATTTATTTAATAAATCTTTATTGTTCAGATTTTTATCATTGTTCCTCTTTATTCCCCCCATGGCTCCTTTCTACCTGGTTTCAATCCCACTCCCTGCCCTTAACTACCCCAACTATCCTCATCCATAGGTGTATGATTTTTGTCCAGTCTCCGCACATCCTACATCCTTCCCCCAACCCCTACTCCAGGGAATTGTCATTCTACACCCTTTCTGTGTTAGTGATTCTATTATATTCACCAGTTTATTCTGTTCATCATATATTTAATTCATTTAATTTTTATATTCACTTGTTGATAGCTATATATTTGTTGTTCATAATTTTTATCTTTACCTTTTTTCTTCATCCTCTTCTTAAAGAATACCTTTTAGCATTTCATATAATACTGGTTTGGTGGTGGTGAAGTCCTTTAGCTTTTTCTTACCTGTGAAGCACTTTACCTGCCCTTCAATTCTAAATGATAGCTTTGCAGGGTAGAGTAATCTTGGTTGTATGTTCTTGCTATTCATCACTTTGAGTATTTTTGCCACTCCCACCTGGTCAACATAGTTTCTGTTGAGAAATCAGCTGACAATGATATGGGTGCTTCTTTGTAGGTAATCAAGTGTTTTTTTCTTGCTGCTTTTAATATTCTCTCTTTGTCTTTTGCTCTTAGCATTTTAATTATGATGTGTCTTGGTGTGGTCCTCTTTGGGTTCCTTTTGTTTGAGGTTCTGTGTGCCTCCTAAACTTGTAAATCTATTTCTTTCACCAGGTGGGGAAGTATTCTGTCATTATTTCTTCAAATAGGTTTTCAGTATCTTGCTCTCTCTCTTCTACTGGCTCCCCCATAATTCTGATGTTGGTACGTTTGAAGTTGTCCCATAGGCTTCTTACACTATCTTCAATTTTTAAAAAATTGTTTTTGCTTTTCGCTTTTCCAGGTGTTTGATGTTTTTTTCTTTATGTTTGTTTGTTTTGTTTTTGCTTGTTTTTATTTCAGATCTTTGACTTGATTCTTGAGTGCCTGTAGTTTGCTGTTGGGTCTCTGTATAATATTTTTTATTTCAGTCAGTGTATGTTTAATTTCTAGTTGATCTGTTTTCATATCCTCAAGGGTCTCTCTAAATTTATCGGCCTTTTCTAGGTAATTCTTGAAAAACCTTATAACCGTGGTTTTGAACTGTATATCCAGTCTTTTGTTTTCCTCCATTTCTTTCATTTGTGATCTCGTTCTTTGTCTCCGCATCTTTGCTGCTTCCCTGAGTTGGTAGGGTAGTTTTGTGTGCTGGTGTCCTATATGGCCCAGTGTCTCGGCCTCCCCAATTACCTGAGCTGGACACTCTTGGTGCAGCCCTTTGTGGACAGTGTTTACAGCCTTGTAGTTATGTCTTGATTGTTTTTGTCACTGGGAGGAATTGACCTCCTGATCTCCGAGCCATTGGCTGTGAGAATCAATTTTGTCTATGTCAGGAGAAATTCTGTGCTGGAGACAGCCTTGTGAGACAACAGTTGCAAAAGCCTCTGTGCTCAGCTTGGATAGGGCGGAGTCTGAGGGTTGAGCAGACAGTCTTGGTTTCCCATCAGCCCTGCCCTATGAGGCTCCAGGGTCTTAGTGCCCCTCAGGAATCACTGCAAGCACCTCTGAGAGTAAGCTGCTTTTGAGTTTTGCCCACTGCCAGACAGTATTTTCTCCCCCAGTGAATATGGATTCCCAGATTTTCTCCTGGAAATAGAGTTTGGTGCAGTTGGGAGATTCCATTTTCCTCCAGCTAGACAAAGCCACTTATCAGTCTTTTCTGTGCACACTTACACAGGCACCAGCAGACCTCTGTCTTTCACAGCTCCACTGAGTTTCTGCCTGACAGTCCAGATTTTACCCATATGAGCCTGGGTCCCCAGGATCTCACCTGGAACTGGGGTTCAATGCAGTCAGGAGCTTCTGACTCCCTCTCCCCAGGGAAAGCCAGCCAGGTACTTAGCCGCCCTTTCTCCCTGTGAGATGTCTCCGTACCTCAGCCTTTTGTAGCTCGTCTGATTCTCGTGAGCTTTTCTCTTTCCTTCCAGTTGTGGAATTTCCACTCAGCCAGCTTTCCTGTGGTTCTGGATGATGTCTCTTTTGTCTTTTTGTTGTAATTTTGAAATTGTTGTGCGAGGCAGCAGTTTAGGTGTTTACCTATGCTGCCCTCTTGGTCCCTCCACTCTTTGCTTTTTTAAGAATTTATTTAGAGGGAACTGACATCATGTGCTTGTGAGCAAGATCTCAGATATTCCCTGATTTGACCAAGTTTCATCTCAAAGGTATTTAAAGGTAATTTATTCCAATGTGGTATAGAGCAACACTTACCCAAAAAATCCAAGTTATAACAATATTTTAAAGGTTTTGTTTTTCTTTTAATGCAATGTTTATTTTCCTCATTATCACCTGCCTTAGATGTCCACATCTCATAGCACATATCGAGTCCCTATAAAGGGCTTTAGAATTCGGCATTGTTTAATCTTGGCTGTCCTGAAATAATAGCTTTTTACATAAATCTTTTCAAATGTTAAGAGGAAATCAAATAGTTGCCAACAGAAGTGGTTCACATCACCATAAAACTGATAGGCGCTGTGACTTAAAATGCTCAGAAAGCAAAGCTATTCACAGATGTGAAAGACACTTGAGCATTTCTTTACTTTTAATTTTTTAAAATTACTGTTTACATTTAATAATATTTTGTATTAGTTTCAGGTGTAGAGCATAGTGATTGGATAATCATATACTTACAAATTGTTCCCACTGGTGGGTAATTCCAGCACCTACTAACCGTACTGATTACATCACATATTATATATCGTACGCTGTGCTTTACACCCCTATGACCTCTTTCACTCCATTCCTCATCCCTTCCCACTCCCAATTTTCATATTTCTGTTTCTGAATCTGTTTCAGTATTTTCTATTTTGTTCTTTAGAGACTAGATGTAAGTGAAAACATGGTAGTTATCTTGCTTTAACTGACTTACTTCACTGGCATAACACAAAGGAGCATTTCTAAATGTGGAAAATAATTTTTTAAATATATTTTTTATTCGCTTGAGAGAGGGAGAGAGACATCAATGATGAGAGAATCATCAATTGGCTGCAGCCCCCACTGGGGCTCCGTACTGCAACCTGGGAAAGTGCTCTGACCAGGAAACAAACTGACCTCCTGGTTCATAGGTCTGCGCTCAGTGACTGAACCATGTAGGCTGGGCTGAAAGAGAATGTTTTCCCCTATTGCTCAAGGGGATCTCTCTATTTGAGAAAATCAGGATGTTACATTTTAAGAGATGAAATGTTACAGCTTGCACACCAAAATGAAAAAGTGAAATTAAGTTTAAAAATAAAATAATTTAACGCATGCCTGGTTAGGGGATCAAAGGTGAAGGATTACACATAAAAACGCAATTCTAAAAGATGGCTGCATCATGATCCCTCATTAGTGTTCCAACGGTGCCTCTCTTTGGCTCTAGTTGAACATTTATTTACTTATTTATTTATTTTGACAGAGTGGAAGGGAAGAGAAGGATAGAAAGTCTGAAACATTGATGAGGGAAAAACATTGATCATCTGCCTATTGCACACCCCCTATTGTGATATTCTGGTAGGAGGGACAACACTAACCACTGAGTGAAGATTCTCTTTGAAGAGACATATAATAAATTTGAAGTTACATCATATTAGATATGACTGACAAATACATAGCGATGTAGAGAAGTTTATCTCAAAGGTATTTCAAACCCTATCCCATTTGGCTCATTTGTTTGGAGTGTAATGCCCTCCACCGAAAGGTTGCAGGTTGACTCCTGGTTCTGCAAATTCCTGGATTGGGCTTGTGATTCCTGATCTGCTCAGGGCATGTTAGGGAGGCAACCAATGGATGTTTGTGTTGCATATAGATGTTTCTCTGCATCTCTCCCTCTCTAAATTCATTTAAAAAATCTTGAAAAATATTTTCAAACAATTATGATGTAAGAAAGTTTACCTCAAAGGTGGACAGCTGCCCTCCCAGCTGGAGTCACCTGTGTGCATGAGCCTTAGTGAAAGCAGCATAGAAGGGCTCAGCCACCCCGGAATTACATGCAATGATGAATTTTGGTTGATTTAAGCCACTAAACTTTGGAGTGTTTTATTCCACAGCAAAGACTAGTTGTAAGAGAAAAGAGTTTCTGAGATTGAGGAGCTCAGTAAGAAAAACCTAATGCATTTGATATGGCCTTGGGACTGATTAGTGGATGGAGACTGTTAGTGGATACTGCAAATGAGGGAACTAGTATGGAAGTCTGGAAGGACCGGGAATGATGTTTTGTTTTTTGATTTTTGTTTTGTTTTGAGAAATGTTTTGATTTAGTGAAAAAGTTGACAAACCTTTTACCCATAACTCATGATGCCAAAGAACCACCTGGGCAACCTATAAACTCATAGGAAATACTGAGGTATTGTTGCCTTAAGAGAGTGCATTTGGGGTGGTTTTATACAACAGCTAATGTATTTGAGATGATCTTAAGGACTACATTGTGTCTCCTGAAAATGGATAGTTTGAATGCCCAACCCTCAATATGTGTTGATAGGGGGTTTAGGGACATGGAATTTCCATTGGTAATTTATTTATTGTGTAGACACTTGGGCATATTAAGGAATGTCTTTCAGTTTATGTGTATGTGTTTTCTTTAGCATTGTGTCATTTTCAGCACATAAGTCTTTCAATATCTTTGTAGATTGGCTTGTCTTTGTGTTTATCTGTTAACACGTGTTGTGTTCTCTGGCTTTGGCTGGCAATAATAAGGGGTGATATTTTATTGGCCTAAACCAATTTAATCCTTATATAGGTTAAACATAATCCTCTGACTTATTGTAAGTTAGAAATTTCTAAACAGGTCATATCTTTGGGTAAATAAAGATTTATAAAACAAAGGAATACCTATATTCATAGAAATACTGAAAAATAATAAAATTGGTGATAGGACTAAGTAGACTGATATAATTTTTATAACTGTTTGAAATGTTGTTGATTTTTAAATTGTATTGTTTCCCAAATATAAGGAATACTTTGTACATTAATGTCAATGCCCCATGAAAGTTTCTGGTTTCAAACCCAATATTCCCACCTTTGAATTCTCTGTAACTTCCCTGTAAGAATGTGTCACCGGCCTGTGAAGATCCCGGGAGACACACCTCCTGGGACCCGTGCAGCTGAAGGCGGACCAGCCAGTGGCTCTAAGCACAGCCTCTGGATCTGGAGACTTCTGTGTGAATTCCAGATTCCCCCTCCCCCCTTTATGCACTTGACACAGCTGCCATTTACCCGCCAGCACCCTAATGAAAGAACAGCCCTCTGTGTGGGGAGCCTTGTGCCATCAAAGACACCGGGCCCTTCCCTCCCTTTAAAGCAGTAAAATAAACGCCCTCTCTCTGCCCGTCTCTCCTCTCCCTTGTGAGCCCTTTCACAGCCGCGTCCCCAGCCCGAACCCCAACAATGACGGGGACTCCCCCAGGAAGGGCTGTCCCTGCGGGAGGAGGTGAGGGGACCAGGGTGCACCCCCCCCCCGCTCCGGCCCCGCCCCCTCCCGCTGGCCCCGCCCCGTCCCGCCTCCACCGGGAACCGCTCAGCTCAGGCGCTGGCCCCGCCCACCCTGCAGGGAGGCGCATGCGCAGTTTCTTGCGGACGCGGAAGCGTCTGTGGAGAGGGAGGTGGCGGTTCCCCTGAGGCGGGAGTTGGATTAAAGCGGCTGCTCTCCGTCCCCCTCCCAGCAGGGGAGGCTGAGGGCGCTGCGGGCGCTGTAGTCCGTGTGGAAGGGCCCGCCCGGAGCCCCGCACAGCGGTGAGTCCGCGTCCCGGGCGGCTGCGCTGTGGAGGCGCCGCGTTCCTTTGGGGGAAACTGCGGCCCCGGCCCGCGGTCTGTCCGCCTTTGGCTGTGGGCCCCGCCCGCCGCGGGGTTTTCCCGCTGAAAACCGGTCCCGGGACCGCGGGCCCGTCCGGCGGGGCTGAAAGCCCGGGTCAGTGGGTTCCCGTCCTTTTTGACCCTCCCCCCGCCCGGCGCTTTCGGCCCAAAGAGCCCGTTTGGCTCCCCGGCCTGTGGATCTGCACCCCGTCTTCCTAGGCCCACCCCCATTTAATGAGGGGTCTGAATGCCAGGGGAGCACAGTTTCCAATAGGTGGGGCTCAGGGGTGAAGAACGCGGTGTCCCCAGAAGGGTGACCTGTCTGCAGAGAGAGACTGCGGGGGGCGGGGAACAGGCTGGGAGCGGTCAGGAGAGGGATGAGAGAGACAGACAGGTGTGGGAGGCGAAAGGACAGAGGGGGGGCCTATAGGGAATGTGGCAGGGACTGTATGGTGATGGTAGGTTTGAGGGTATAACTCTTGAAAGTAGCTTGAGGAGGAAGGAAGTGGAGAAATAGGGAGGAGGGGGAGCCCCAGAGAGAGGAAGGGGAGCTGAGAAGAAGAGGGTCCTGATGAGCAGAAGTGGGGGCCACACATTAGGAGGCTCTTCAGACAGAGACACTGGTTCAGAGGAGAAGAGTTGGGGGAGCGGGTTCAGGGACGGAATGGGGGCTTAGGGACGAGGGAGCAGAGGGGGAAGCCAACACTGGGTCAGCCAGCTGTGGGGAGCAGGACAGACTAACAGGCAGCAGCCGGGACAGGGGCTTGGAGAGGAAAGACATAGCCGTGTGGAGATGAGCGCAATCAGACCAGGAGAAAGCCCATCTGAGGGGAAATAGGTTTCAGGAGTTTCATGGTCCTGGTGTAGGGACAGGAAAGAGCAGAAAGAGCAGGGGAGAGGGAAAGGGACACAGGAAAGTACAGCTGTGGCGAGAAAGGGAGCAGGGAGACAGACAGATCCATAGGCAGAAATCTATAGTGGGAGGAGGAGAACCCCGTTCTGGGTGAGTGGTGAGCTGATGAGATGTGAATGATTTAGTTGTGATATATTGTGTGTTTATGTCTGTGTGTGTGTGTGTGTGTGTGTGTTTGTATAAAGATATTAATATTTATCTCGGGGAGGCATGGAGAGGGAGAGAGATAGAAGCATCAATGACTAGAGTTAATCACTGAACAGCTGCCTCCTGCATTGGGTTCACTGGGGATCAAACCTGCAACCTGGCCACGTGACCTGATTTGGATCCATAACCTCCTGGTCATGGGTCCACACACAACCACTGAGTCATGGTGCCTAGGTGTGCCTTAATTATTTAACAGCTGACCGGTGTGGCTCACTGGATGGAGCGTCGGCCTGTGGACTGAAGGGTCCTGGATTCGATTCCAGTCAAGGGCATGTACCTTGGTTTCGGGTACATCCCCAGTAGGGGATGTGCAGGAGGCAGCTGATCAATGTTTCTCTCATCAATGTTTCTAACTCTCTGTCCCTATTCCTTTCCTATCTCCTTCTCTCTGTAAAAAATCAATTCTATATATATATATATATATATATATATATATATTTTTTAAGAGAGAATTATAAATCTCCAGTTTATAAGGTTTGGGAATACTATCTAATAAAAGGGTAATATGCAAATTTGACCATACATTTGCCACACCCACCAGCCGATCAGGAGCAGATTATGCAAATAAACCCCAAACAAGAGGGCTGCTACCACTGAGAGCAGGAGGAAGGCTTGGGTTTCCCCAGCAACAGAGGAAGACAAGCTTTCCGCCTGCCATTGCCTGCCTAGGCCTCCACTCAATCTTACAAAGTTTCAGTTATAAAAGATACAGAAATGGCAGCAGCCACTGAGCTGCAGAGAACAGAGGCTTGGGTTTCCCTGGCCACAGAAGAAGCCAAGCTTTCAGCCTGCCTTTGCCAGCCTAGGCCTCCACTCTAAGCCACGAAGTTTCAAACAGAAATGGCTGCTGCCACAGAGCGAGCAGAAGGCTTGGCTCCGTTCCAGGCTACAAAGTTTCAATTATAGTCATAGATTAATCCCAGACCCAGGGCCCCTGCTTGGGTCGCTGAGGGGCATGACCAACCTGCAAACCTCCACAGGCTCCTCACCCTGGCTGCCCCTCACCCCAACAGAATCCCCACCCTGATCTGGGACACTTCAGGGCAAACCAGCTGGCCCCCACCCATGCACCAGGCCTCAATTCTATCTAATAAAAGAGTAATTTGCAAATTGACCATCACTCCAACACACTGCCCCCATGTGGTCAAAGATCCTGCCCCCATGTGGACACAAGATGGCCACCACAAGATGACCAGCAGGGAAGGACAGTTGGGAGGGACCAGGCCTGCAAGGGAGAGCAGTTGGTGGTGATCAAGCCTGCCAGGGAGGGCAGTTAGGGGTAACCAGGCCAGCAGAGAAGGTAAGTTGGGGGCAAACAGGCTGGCAGGAGAGCAGTTTGACATCAATTCGGCTAGCAGGGTATTGGTTAGGGGGTGATCAGGATGGCAGGCAGAAGCAGTTAGGGGCAATTAGGGAGGCAGACAGGTGAGCAGTTTGGAGTCAGCAGTCCTGGATTGTGAGAAGGATGTCCGATTGCTCATTTAGGCCCGATCCTACCAGAATCGGGCCTAACGGGGCAGTCAGACATCCCTTGAGGGGTCCCAGATTGGAGAGGGTAAGACTGGGCTAAGGGACATCCCCTGCCCCTGTGCACGAATTTCGTGCACTGGGCCTCTAGTTTTATACTAATTTGCTTCCAATTGCAACCCTTATTCACTCAGAGGGGAGAGACATGTCTGTTGGTCATGGGTCTCTCTTCATTTCCTGGGATAGCAATGAGCAGGTATCTGCGCCTGTCACCATTTGATGCTTTTTCAAGGAATATTAGAAGCCTTAGCTTTGTTGCTGTGGTGTGTTTGGTGTTTTGTAGGTTATGTGTGTTACTTTCATGGATTTGCTTTTTCTATCTCTGACACTTAATTTATTATTTAAAAAAGTCCTGAGATAAATTAAGAAATGCCTTCAGGTTTGCTTTCCCCCACAGAGTTGGAAAGCTGCTCTGGGTGGAGCATCATTGGTTACTGAGGAGCTCCAGATTGGAAGCTGAGGACAGGGATTAACAGGAGGGTTGCAGGATGGATTTGTGAGAGTGAGGGTAGGGTTTGTTCAAGGGGATGCTCTGTTTGGTTTGGGGCCTCAGGACAGCAACTCACCTTCATTTCTGTAGGAGTTTGTGGATGTCTTTGGGAGGAGAGACATAAAAAGACGAAATAAAACACAGTGTGGTCACCATTTAGGAACTCATTGTTGTTGACTTTCCTATGTCCAATGACAGGAGGGGTGGCTTTTTTCTCATTTTCAGGTCCTTCTGACTGTGAGTGTAAGGTGAGCTGATTAAGAGGCTGCTCTGACTTCTCTGAAGCTACATTCTGTGACTCCTCAACATAGTGTCTCCTAAGGAAACATTCTAGATCCCAATCAGGACCAGGACCAAATGGCTGCTTCTGAGGTAAAAGATGTGTCCTGTGTCAGCGGCTGTGTTTGCTTTTCCCCTAACATCTGGTGATTTATTTCTCTATTTCCAATGTTCTTTCCTTTGCAGGTTGTTTTTCTTTCCATATTTCATAGTTTTATTCATCGTAGTCAATATCAGCAGTTTCTATATTTCTCTCTCAGTTTTTCTGCGTGTGTTTTTTTCTTTCTCTCTCTCTCTTAAAATATATTTTATTGATTTCCGCATGGAGAGGAGAGGGAGAGAGAGAAACATCAATTAGGTGAGAGAGTCATGGATCAGCTGTCTCCTGCACCCACCCTGCACTGGGTGTGGAGTCTGATACCTGGCGTGTGCCGTGACCAGGAATCTCAGCCTGCCCCCCTGGTTCATAGGTCAGCCCTCTACTTCTCAGCTACACTGGCCAAGCTATAATCCCCTCCTTTGTCCCAGAGCCTTGTCTGCATTCATTTTGCCACCCTCACCAGGTCAGGAAGCATTCCCATCTTTCTTTTTTGTTTTTTTTAAATATATTTTATTGATTTTTTTACACAGCGGAAGGGAGAGGGATAGAAAGTCAGAAACATCGATGAGAGAGAAACATGGATCAGCTGCCTCTTGCACACCCCCTACTGGGGATGTGCCCGCAGCCAAGGTACATGCCCTTGCAGGAATCGAACCCGGGACCCTTCAGTCCGCAGTCCGATGCTCTATCCACTGAGCCAAACTGGTCTCGGCTAATTAGTGACTTTCAACTACTCAAAACATTCCTTTTGTGATAGATCAAACTTAGAACATAGCTATTTCCAATATCACTGCTGGGATGGGGTCAGAGGCTCAGGTATCACTGAAGAAGCCAAATGAAGGTTTTAGGTTCAAGTGTCTACAGCATCCATCAGCTCTAGATTATGGGTAAGAAGATGTACATCTTACTGCTCAGAATAGCTCAGAAAGTTCTGAAAAGAAGGGCAAATAGAAGAGACTTGCTCATTAGATTAGTACGAAAGACTTGGTAGATAACCTGACTATTAGCTTACGGAACATGAGAGGTACAGATGGATTGACACTTGTAAAAATTAATGTTTATTTGTGATCATTTCCACATTATTGTTTTTTTTTTAATTTCTTTATTGATTAAGTCCACGATGACGAACCTATGACACGCGTGTCAACACTGACATGCGTAGCCATTTTCGATGACACGTGGCCGCATGTGGTCGCATACAGAGAAGTATGGGGCCGCATGCCGAGAAGGACGTTTCATCCTCGACTACTGTACCTGGCCCTGCAGTAGCCGAGGATGAAACATTTGCTGTAGTGTAGTGTAGACACTCTGTGCCGGAGATCTGCAGGCCAAAACAACAGGACTCCGGCACAGAGTGTCTAGTTCGGGAACTTCCGGTTAAGCTGTGAGGGGATCTTTGACCTCACTTCTGGCTGGTGGAGCAGGGAGCAGCGGAATGCTGCAGGGGAAGCATCTCTGGGGACCCTGTGATTGCCATTACCAGCAACCACATAACCACAGCAACCATCATCCAATCTACTGTTCTGGGGTGTCATGGATTTCTAATTGACCATCATTATGAGATAAGTGAGGGGGAGCCTGGGAGAGGCGGGGGCCTGTGCTATGGGTGCCGTTTCCTGCCATTAGAAATAGCAGCAGCCATCTTAATTTATATAAGGAACATCATTCTGCAGCATAGTGCAGACTCCATTTCACCACTATTACTGTTGTGCATCCTTGCTAACCCCTATTTTTGCTTATTAACCCTGCCCTTTCCTAAAAGACAGTTATATATACCATCTTGTGGTCAGTTTGGCTATTTAACCCCTAATTGCCTGCAGGGCTAACAGGCTATCTATAATTCTATCTTCTGTCACTGCCCTCCTGATGGAGAACCCAAGAAATAAAAAAACAAGGTTAAGTAAAGGAAGTGGTAATAGCAGTAGCTGATCCTTTCAAGAGACATGGACCGAGATGTATGGCATTATAGAAAAAAAATGGCAAATCATTTTGCGTTCTATGTACTGAAATGGTAGTAAGCAGAACATGGAATATAAATGGACATTTTGAAACTAATCATTGTCAACTCTTGAAAAAAAGTGAGGATAAAAGGAAGGAATACATTTCCAGGCAGCTACACTTATATAAATGGACATTTTGAAACTAATCATTGCCAACTCTTGAAAAAAAGTGAGGATGAAAGGAAGGAATACATTTCCAGGCAGCTACACTTTTATAGGAGCCAATCTAATTCCATCCTTAAATTTATAAAAGGCTCTACAAATTTAACATCTGCAAGTTTGAGCATTGCGTACTCCATAGCTCAGCATGGAAAATCACTCGGCGAGGGGGAATTTATTAAAGAAACTCTCCTGAGATGTGCACCAGTTCCATTTCACGATATACAGAATAAAGATGCAATTATTAAGAGAATATTTGAGTTACCACTCGGTAGAAATATCATAAAAGACCGAATAATGAGACTGAACACAAACCTACAACATTAAAGAGAGACATAAATAATTATAAATATTTTTTTATCTCTTTGATGAAACTACTGATGTCACATCACATGCTCAGTTGGCCATTATTAGTCAACATTCTGATGGTCTCACAGTGAGAGAAGAGTTGATAAAGTTAGTATCAGTGCCAACAAGTACATCAGGAAGCGAAATACGTAAGGTTGTTATACAAACATTCCGTGACTTAAGCATTGATATCTCTAAAGTTGTGTCAGTGACTACAGATGGGGGCACCAAATCTGGTGGGGGGAAAAGTCGGATTTGTCAAATTGTTTACGGAAGCTATTGGACATCCGATTGTGCCTTTTCATTGTATTATCCATCAGGAGGTTTTATGTGCCAAGGCAGGATTCATGGACTTAAACGACTTAATGTCAGTTGTTACAAAAATAGTTCATTTAATAGCTGTTTGCCCCCTTCACAAGCAAGAATTTTCTGCACTTTTACTGGAGGTTGATTCCACCTACAGTGGACTGCTGATGTACAATAATGTAAGATGGCTGAGCAGAGGCAAAGTTCTTGAGTGCTTTGTGGAGTGCTTTGAAGAAATTAAGGTATTTCTTGAGGATAAGGATCTGGGAAACTTTTCTCAGGTCAATGATGATAAGTGGGTCAACACCCTGATATTTTTTACAGATCTCTCTGTTCATATTAATGAACTGAACTTAAAGTTACAAGGTTCTGGCAAAAATACTGACATTATGTTTGGATACATAAAAGCTTTTGAAAATAAACTAAATTTTCAAGCGAGATGTAGAAACTAAAACTTATAAGTATTTTCCCCAAGTAACAAAGTATTTTGAGAAGGCCAGTGCAGCTGTACAAAATAAAATGGAACCCTTGCATATAAAGTACCAGCATGTTTTAGACTCATTACTTGACCAGGTCAGTGATAGACTTAATCAATTTAGAAGCCCAGAACAGACCATAAAAATAATTAAGGATCCTGATGTAGTGGTCTCCGGTAGTTTGGAATTCAATGGTTTCCAATGGATGCAAATTGATGGTTTGGAGATGCAACCTGCAGAATTTCAAGGCAGCATCTGGGCTCAGGTGTTTGTCGACTTGAGGTCAAAGCTTGAGAATCTGGAAAGGTGGTGCTTGGAGAATCAAGAAGAGTGCCATTAGGAACAGGAATTTGGAGTGCCTAGAACCGATTACCAGACACTTTTAGCACCCTGAAAAATATAGCAATGGCTTTACTCACAATTTTTCCCTCCAGGTACTTTTGTGAGACCTTATTCTCAGCGTTAAATAATATCAAAACCAACAAAAGAAACAGATTGACAGATGAAGTTAGCAGCGCTTGCTTGGGCTTGAAGTGTACAAAATACCAACCTTCAATTGAAGGTTTAGCCAATGAAATTCAGCAACAAAAAAAGTCACTAATAGGCAGATTAGTTAAAGAATGCCCCTTCCCCCTCACTTATCTTAGTTCACGGCACCCCACACAAAATTAAATAGTATCAAGACCAACAAAAGAAACCAACTGAAAGATGAACAAAGAACTCACTAAGTTAAATAATTAGTTTTTGGCTTATTAAATACAGTTATATATTACAGTTATACATTTTTGTTATTTAAACTGTAAATATCGCGCAATTATGGTTTTTTTCTCAGTGACATACCACCTGAGTTATGCTCGGTTTCTTGGCGATTTTGACACTGGATTAAGATATTACATATGTGTTTTTAATTCCCCATGATCTCCCACCCTCCTGTTGTCTGTGTCTGTTGATTAAGCTTATATGCATGCTTAAGAGAGATCTTTGATTGATCTCTCCCCCACTGTCCCCTAAGTTCCCTGTGGTTTAACATTCTAGATTGATGTTTCTCTGTCTCTGCATCGATTTTTGTTCATCAATATATGTTGTTCATTGTATTCCACAAATGAGTGACACCATATGATATTTAACTTTCTCTGCCTGACTTATTTTACTTAGCATAATGCTCTCCATCTCCATCCATGTTGTTGCAAATTGTTCTGCTATGAACATAGGGGTACATATATTCTTTCTGATCCGTGATCCTAGTTTCTTGGGATATATTCCTAGAAGTAAGATCACTGGGTCAAATGGGAGTTCCATTTTTAGTTTTTTAAGGAAACTCCACTTAGTGGCTGCACCAGTCTGCATTCCCACCAGCAGTGCAGAAGGGTTCCTTTTTCTCCTCATCCTCACCAGCACTTGTCATTTGTTGACTTGTTGATGATAGCCATTCTGACAGGTGTGAGATGGTACCGCATTGTTGTTTTGATTTGCATCTCTCTGATGATTAGTGACTTTGAGCAGGTTTTCATATGTCTCTCGGCCTTCCTTCTGTCTTCCTTCAAAAAGTGTCTCTTTAGATCAGTTGCCCATTTTTTTATTGGATTCTTTATCTTCTTTTTGTTCGGCTGCATGAGTTCCCTGTAAATATTGGAGGTTGAACCCTTATCATTGGCGAATATGTTCATTGATGAGAGAGAATCATTGATAGGCTGCCTTTTGCACACCCCACTCTGGGGATTGAGCCCACAACTTGGTCGTGTGCCCTGACCAAGAATTGAATCGGTGACCTCTTGGTGCATGGGTCAGTGCTCAACCACTGAGTCACACCACGTGGACCAGGCAGAAGAAACTTGTTCTAATGTTGCTCATAATAAATTTCCAACTAGAATTGTGGTTCCAATGTGTCCTATTCCATGAGAACTTTATTCCATTAGCACACCCTTTAAATTCAAAGTTCTGTATGAATTTTCCCTTGTGTTTTCTTTTTCTGTGTGTTCAGAAGTGTGGTGCATGATGCGGAAACACTGGCATCACAAGTACAATGTGAGGTTGTTAAACATGTGGAAACACAGCCCCCATGTCAGAACCTGGATCATAAGTTGTATGTTTACAGAAATTCATTTTGTTGTGGTCTGCTTTACACATGAGACAAAGTCCATATACTTCCAATGCAGCATGATGTTGCCAGCTGAGAAATATATACCATTAACTCTGAACAAGGCAAATGCAGCACTCAGAATTACATATGCCTGTTTCCATGCCTTAATTTTATATAATGTATTTATTTTTTAATATATTATTATTGGTTTCAGAGAGGCAGGGAGCGAGAGTAAAAAAAAATCAATGATGAGAGAGAATCATTGATCAGCTGCCTCCTTCACAACCCCTACTGGTGATCCAGCTTGCAACCCTGGCATGTGCCTTTGACCAGAATTGAACCCGTGACTCTTCAGTCTGCATTCCGCCACTCTGTCCACTGAGCTGGGCCATGCCTTAATTTTCAAGTTTATTTTCCTGTAAAGTAAAATCTGTACTGTGGATTTGTGGACATGTGTCATCCTCGTTTTAAAAATCACATCAGAGAACGGTACTGGGGCAAAATGTTTTTATTGGATAATTCAGAATACTCCCCTAGGTCCAAACCTTTTCTCCTAACACTGTTTTCATGTTGAGTGACATTATGATCTCTGCTGGTGACCTCTTGGTAACTGTGTCTTTTCTTTCAGGGACCGTTGACCTTCAAGGATGTGGCCATAGATTTCTCTCAGGATGAGTGGGAATGCCTGGACCCAGCTCAGCGGAAGTTGTACCTGGATGTGATGTTGGAGAACTACAGCAACCTGGTCTCCCTGGGTGAGGATGACTTCCTTCACGAATTCCTACTCCACCCGCAGGGTTTTGTTTGCTTTATTATTTTAACATCTCTCAGGGCCTTCTACTTTCTATGGTAGGTTCTTGCTCTTGAAGAACAAATTGGGTCCTAGCTGGTTGGACTCAGTGTATCTAGCGCCAGCCTGCAGACTGAAAGATCCCAGGTCGATTCCGGTCAAGGACCATTGCCCGGTTTGCTGACTCCCTCCCCAGTATGGTGTGTGCAGGAAGCAACCAACTAATCAATGATTCTCTCTCATCATTGATGTTTCTATTTCTCTCTCCCTCTACCTTCGTGTCTGAAAGCAATGAAAATATAAATTTTTTAAAAGAGGAACAAATTGGGGGTAGAAAAGAAAGGCTTTGTGATGTACATGAATTAAAAACTCAGTGTTTGCACACTTTACATGTTGTCTACACTAATTTTAGAAGGCCATTTTCTAGAATATTCTAATATTCTTCCATGTCTTCTGGCCAAAGGACAACTTGGATTGGAATTGGAAAATCCTCTATCAAAATTCACACTCCATTTACTTTTATTTTTATACTAGAGGCCAGGTGCATGAAATTTGTGCACTGGGAAGGGTGTCCCTCAGCCTAGCCTGCACCCTCTCCAATCTGGGACCCCTTGGGGAATGTCCGACCTGCAGTCAGATGTCCTCTCAAATTTGGGACCACTGGCTCCTAACTGCTCACCTTCCTGCATGATTGTCCCCTAATTGCTCCCTTGCCTGCCTGATTGACACCTAACTGCTCCTCTGCCTGCCTGATTGCCCCCAGCTACCCTCCCCTGCTGGCCTGATCACCCCCAAGGATTTTATTAGTATAGATATGACCCTTCACAGGAAATTTTACTAACCCTGCTTTACAATAAGGGCCCGACAATTGAATCATTAGGACCAGACACCAAGATTTCCTTTCTTTGAATAGTAAAGGGAATAATTATCTTGTTTTTAAGTTGCCCTGAAATTAAAATAAGATAATGACTTAGAAAAGTATAAAAGCACCATATAAAGACAACTGTCTTTTTCATGTACTGAAAAGAGAATGAAGTGGTAAAATGAAAAACACTATTTTTATTCTCCCCTTCTTTTACAGCCTTTATTTAAACTTTGAAATTTATAAAAATTTCGTTCCAATCATCATTTCTTTACATTCAATATTATTTTGTATTGGTTTCAGGTTTTATATTAGTTACAGAATAGTGGTTAGACAATCATATACTTTACCAAA
Organism: Antrozous pallidus; assembly: GCA_027563665.1. Lineage (NCBI taxonomy): Eukaryota > Metazoa > Chordata > Mammalia > Chiroptera > Vespertilionidae > Antrozous > Antrozous pallidus. Next base: position 5,610,095 of record CM050525.1, on the reverse strand, counting down.
TGGAGCAGGTGGAAAGCTTTGCACTCACTGCCTACGTATGCTCTGCTGTGGGGCAGGGTGGCGTGGGCTTGCTTTTGGGTCAAGGCAGGAGCGGGAGTCACCCCTTCTGAAGTGCAAAGGCCGCCTGGGCGAGGCCCATTAGCACTGGGAGCTTCTATGAATCACGTGAGTCAGTCTGGTACCCTCAGGGCTGCGGGTCTTTGCCCCTCCGCCCAGTAGTCCTTCCATGCCCCTCAATCCCTGGCCCTGCCCACCCGCATCTTGGGACTACTGCAGAACCTTTGTCTTTCTGCAGGTGAGGCAGATCCCTGCCGTGGGTTTCTGAAAAGCTGTGAATCTATGGCCAGAGCCCCTGTCTGGGTCTCAGCAACCCCATGCCTGCGATGTTTCCAGGGCCCAGCCACGTCTCCCTGGACAGTGATGTTCCCAGGGCCCTACCAGGAAGGCCCAGGCACACCTCCCAGGGTGGTGCTGTTCCCAGGGACCCACAGGAGTGGCTAGGCGGCCTGACCCTAGGGCAGCAATATTCCCAGGGACCCCCAGAAGTGGCTAGGCGGCCCAACCACGTCTCCCTGGGGCAGCCAGCAGGCCCAGCCATGTATCCCTGGGCAGCAATGTTCCCAGGGACCCAGGGGAGTGGCTAGGCGGGCCACTGTCCCTCCCGGGGCCTGCAATGGACCCGGACCCCTCCAGTGGCATCTGGCACTGCCCACTCTGCCTCTCTGGCTCAGTGGACGGTATCTGGCGCTGCCGCCTGGCCTCCTCCGCCTTGGATGGACCGGACCCACAGGAGCGGACTGTGGCGCTGCCCTCCTCGCCTTTGTATGCAAATTAACGGCCATATTTTATGGGTAATTTACATAATTACTGTGATTGGCTGTGGGCATGGCGAAGGTATGGTCAATTTGCATATTACTCTTTTATTAGATAGGATTTTTTAAAGATTTTATTGAATTCAGTGAGGAAGGGAGAATTAGAGAAACTTTAGATGGACATTAGTTGGATGTTTGTATGTGCTCTGACCAGAGATCACACCTACAGCTCTGTTGTATCTGTACAATTCTCTAAGCAAGGGGGCTCCTGGGAAGGCAGATTGGATTCTTTCACTTACTTTTATGTATCTAAGCTACTGGTCAGCAAATGGCGGCTCGCGAGCCACTTGCAGCTTTTTGGCCCCTTGGGTGTGGCTCTTCCACAAAATACCACATGTGGGCGTGCACGTACAGGACGATTGAAACTTTGTGGCCCATGCACAGAAATCGGCTTTTGGCTCCCAAAAGAAATTTCAATCGTTGTGCTGTTGATATTTGGCTCTGTTGACCAATGAGTGTGCCAACCACTGACCTAAGCTATTATGAATTTTCATGGCTTGCTGTATTATTTCTGTATAGTAGTAATACTTAATTTTTTGTACTTCAGTTTATTCCTTCACTTGTTGACAGACCCCTTTATTACTTTCAATTTTTGTAAATTATGAATAAACAGCCCCCTGGTAGGCTTTTGTGTGGATAAAAGGCTTAACTTTCTGCAGGAGCCCAATTAGTGGATGTATATTTTGTTTTATAAAACCTCCAGACCGTCTCCCCAAGGGGCTGCAGCATTGGGCATTTTCAGCAGCAGTGATGGGAGTTCCAGTCGCTCCATCACAAAGGCATTTGGTGGGGTCAGTGTTCTGCATTCTGACCTGTTCAGTGGCGATGTAGTGGTTCTTGCTTGTGCTGTTTGTTACTTCTCACTATTATAATGTGCATTCCCTTAATGACATAATACGTGCAAGATCTTTTTACACTGATTTTCTGTGAGTATATGTTTTGTAGTGCTGTGCGTTAAGGGGATTGGCCCTTTTCAGTTGTTTTATCAATGTTGAGTTTGAAAACTTACTTGTTTTGCATAATTGTCCTGTGCATGTTGAGGTTTTTATTAATATATATGTATATATATATATATATCCTGGAGTCCTGGTGCGTAAATGGGTACTGGGTAGCATCCGCAGGCCTGGCCTCCTGGCTGCCTCCTGTCCATGCTCCTTCAGAGCCCCACCACCGTTTCTGGTCGCCCCCTGGTGGTCAGTGCGCGTCATAGCGAATGATTGCTCTCCCCATCTCCAGGTTGAACTCCAGAACAGACTATACATTTTTTATTGATTTCAGAGAAAAGGTGAGAGGGAGAGAGAGATAGATACATCAATGATCAGAGAGAATCATTGATCAGCTGCCATGTGCCCTGACTATGATTCGAACCATGACATCTTGGTTCATAGGTTGACACTCAGCTGCTGAGCTCTGGTAGTTGGGCTATTTTACAAATGCAAATATATTTTCTCAGCCAGAGGCTTCAAATGTTTTTTTGTTGTTGTTTTTTTCCGTTGAGGATGCCGTTTTTATTGTTTTTTCTTTAATGTTTGAGTTTATACATTGGGAGTTTCTATTTTAATACAATGGATTGTATTACAAACCTGTTTAGTATTGGCCTTTTAAAAATGTGAAATGTATAACATTAATGTAGTTTTGTATTCAACAATATGAAAGTTATATTTGCAGTTTTTTTGTCATTTCTGAAATAAACACATAGTGAGTCATGTCTTGGAGGAGGTGAGTTGAAATATAAATTCTGTCATATGTCAAATCAAATGAAATCTTTTATTTCAAACGGTAGAGCATCATTATAAAAATAGTATTTCTTTTCAGTCCAATATCTTCACTATTGTAAATAGTTCTGCACTGGATATATGGCTGGGTATATCTTTTTAAATTTATGTTCTCTGTATAAATCACCAGAAATGGAATCGCTTTAACTGATTTGTACTTGTTTGTAAATATTGGAAAACACATCGTATTTTATGAGGGGCTGCATGAATCTATATATATATATATAAAAGCCTAAGTGACAGGTTGACCAGTCACTGTGATGATGCACTGACCACCAGGGGCAGGTGCTTAACACAGGATCTGCCCCCTAGTGGTCAGTATGCTTTCACGGCCAACTGCCTTTGGTCATCTATCCTCATGCAGTCCATCCCCCTAGCCAGCCATCCCCAGACAGCCCCGATTGCTAGGCAGGTCGAGAGAACCCACCCGTGCACTAATTTGGGCACTGGGCCTCTAATGTGTTTATAATCTTGCTGACAGTATATGAATGTTTTCATTTCTCCATTTCATTGGTGATACTTGTCATTTTTTTAAAATTTATGGATGATTTGCATCCTATTAAGTGGTAGTATTTCATGGTGGTGTCCATTTGCATTTCTCTGATGATGAATGAGTTGAACATCATTTAATATGTCTACTGCACATCTTTATGTCATCTCTGGAATTGTGTATTCAGCTCCTCTGCCCATTTTTCAATCATATTGTTTGTCATACATTTTGGCTCTTTAGCTTTTGAGGATGCAACAATGCTGAGCTTTTTTGGTGGTGGTTATTTTGTGGTTTCTTTAGTATACCAAACTTATTCTTGTGTAGTCACATTTCTTTATTTTTTAGCTTCTTTGTTATGCCTAGGAAGATATATGCAAACCAGAATATTTTAAGGGTGAAGGTAGGATTCATTGACCATGCTTTCTTCCATTGTTTTCATGGTTTCAGGTCTTATATTTTAGTTGTTAGTTCACGCCGAGTTCATTTTGGTTCATGAACTATGAATAAGGTCTAGTTTTAGTATCTTTGAATGTAACCGTTCCATTTTTGTCACACTACTTGGTGAAGAATCTGTCTTTACTTATCGTGTATTCTTATAAATTAGTTAACAATATAACCGGACATTTTTACAGTTGTTCCTTTTTTTTTCATGTTGATGTTAAAAGGTCATTATATATTCTGGATATTAGCTACTTATCAGATAATATGCTTTATGGAAATATTTTCCCATGCTATAGCTTGTATTTTGAACGCACTGACAATTTGCTTTAATGGGAGTTATATTTACATGGAATATAATGCCTTTTGACTATTTCATTTTGTTGTCTTTCCATTAAGCGCTATAATAAAAAAATCAAATGTCATAGAAACTGTTCTATATGACCTAGCCGGATTGGTTCAGTGGATAAGGCTATCGACCTGTGGACTGAAGGGTCCCGGGTTCGATTTGGGTTAAGGGCACATGACCAACGTGTGGGCTCGATCCCCAGTATGAGCCATGCAGGAGGCGGCCAGCCGGTGAATCAGTCTCTCCTTATATTTCTCTCCTTTTCCTCACCCTTCCTCTCTCAGAGCAATAAAATGTACTGATACTTAAAAGAAAAATTTCTCAATCGCTTATTTTAATAGATTCAATTATTACTAGCGTTATGTTTCCATCTTTATCCATGTTGGTTTAATATTTGTATCTGGTCTTTTATTACAGCCCAACTTTACTCATTCTTTTCCACGTAGACATCTAAGTACCTCAGCACTTCGTTTATGTGAGAAAATGCTTTACTTCTTTGATGCTATAGGCGCCCTTGTAGAACATTATTTGACCTCATGCGGGAGAAGTTGTAAGCCCCCTCTTTAGTCTACAGTGCTTCTTTTTTGTAGTTAATTCTCACGAGGCCTTTTTTCCCATTGCTTTTCAGAGAGAGTGGGAGGGTGGGAGCAAGGAGAGGGAGAGAAAGGGAAACATCAGTGTGAGAGAGACATCAGCTGGCCCCGTTCTGCTGACGCCTAAACCCAGGTGGGATGGGAATTTGGAACGGAGGCGTGTGCCCTTTAAGGGGAATTGAACCCGCCACCCTAAATGCGCAGGCCGACGCTCCGACCCTGACCACGCTGGCCAGGGCCCTTTGTTTACCCGTGCCTGAATGCGCAGTGTCACTCTGGGACAATGCCGACTTTGAAATACTGTAAAGCGGGAAGCGTGATGCCTTTAGGTTACACTGTCTCTCCCGTGTTTGTTCTGGTTCCCTGGTGTCCGGTGTCATTTCATCAGTTTTAGGATGAGGTTTGCTAATTCTGTGCACAGTGTCGTTGGGCCGTGATAGTGACTGGGTTCTCGTGACAGCTTCTACTGTTAGCATTCCAGTTTAAGGTCACTGCATTTGGAGTTCATTTACTGAGCTCTTATTTGATGACAGCCAACATTACTTTATACTTTCTTTGTATTGATTTTACAGAAGAGAGCAATTGAGGGGGAGACAGAGAGAGAGAGTCATTTATTTCCCCACTTAGCTATGCATTCATTGGTGACGTTTTAATGTTCCCTGAGCAAAGGCCACCGCTGTAAAGTTCTGGCATCAGGACCACACGGAATGGCTGAGCCACTCGGGCACGGCGGCAGTGTCCTTTTCGTATCTGTGGTTTAGGCACCCATGTTGGAGAACTTCAGTCACTCACTATCCATGAAAATTTCTATGTCGATATTTTATTCTACCTTGTTTTATTATTTCCCTCTGTCTCAATGTCTGCATTACAAGTTTTTGTTAGTTCATTATTTTCTTCTTCTTCTTCTTCTTCTTTTTTTTAAATTTCAGAGAGGAAGGGAGAGGGAGAGATAGTTAGAAACATCAGTGATGAGAGACAATCATTGCTAGGCTGTCTCCTACACGCCCCCTACTGGGGACCAGGTTGGCAGCCCTGACCTGTGCCCTAGTAAGTAATCAAACCTGGGACCCTCAGTTCACAGGCTGATGCTCTCTCCCCTGAGCCAGAACGGCTGGAGATGTGTTACAGTTGTTTTGGTAACGTGAGCTTTGAAGTATGTTTTAAAATCAGGAAGCCCGAAGCCTTTAATTTCATACATTCTTTTTAATATATATATATATTATTGATTTTCTACAGAGAGGAAGGGAGAGGGATAGAGAGTCAGAAACATTGATCAGCTGCCTCCTGCACACCCCCCCGATGTGGATGTTCTCGCAACCAAGGCCCAGGCCCCTGACCGGAATCGAACCTGGGTCCCCTCAGTTCGAATGCCGACGCTCTATCCACTGAGTCAAACCGGTTTCGGCTTCATACATTCTTTTCACGATTCACTTGGTTACATGGAGTCCGCGACATTCACATTAATTTTAGAAAGAGCTTTTCTATTTGCAGCAAGAGCGTCACTGGTACTTTGACAGGGATTAGTTTTCATGTTTAGGTCAGTTTGGGTAGTGATGACAGCTGATACTGTTAGCATTTCAGAGTAGGATCATAGAGTGGGTTTTCCAATTTACTAATTTCTTCTTTAATTAGAGACAGCAGTCTGTGTGTGCGTGTGTTTTCTTTGTCACTGCTCATCGGATGGTATTTTTCCCATTGAGTTTTATCGAGTAGAAAGAAGGGAGGGAGGAGTTGAAAGAGAGAAATGTGAATGTGAGAGAGACACACGTATGCTTGGTTTGCTCACACGTCCCAAAGCGGGTTCGGATCCAACCTGCAGCCAATTCTTGGGTGGCCCCACGCTCTAACCACTGAGCCACATGGCAGTGGGCAGCCAGCAGTATTTTGTGCTTTACAGCATGCAAGTCATACACCTTCTTAGTAAGGAAACTGTTAATATTTCATTTTTAATTATGCTGTCATTCATGTAAATACATACTTAATTTGTTATTTTATATTAATATCTGTTACCTTATAGGAAAACAGCTAACTTCATTGGGTGGTTTTACATAGCATGTTTTGAGAAATTAATTATATATCTATATGTATATTTTTAGAAATGTGGAGTCTGTGATTTGCAATACAGAATTCACATCTTATAGATATCATTTTATTTTCTATTTTTCTTTTGACCATGGGAACTACTTAAAATATCTTAAGGTTATAACAATGTACCTTCGACTCAGTGTCAATTGCATGCAAAAAAAAAAAAATCTATCCATTGCCATTTTTACCCATGTACCCACATAAGTGGATACCATATTATCTTTAATGTTGTGTGCCAGGAAAGATTTAAGATTTTATTTCTTTTATATATAATTTTATTTTTTTGAAATACATTTTTATTTCAGAGAAGGTGATGGGGAAAGAGAGAAAGAAACATCCATGATGAGAGAGCATCATTTATTCCCCCCACACACACACACTCGGAAATGAACCCACAGCAGAGGATTGTGCCCTGACCCGTAATCAAACTGTGATAAACTGGTTTATCCTCTGAGCCATGCTACTCAAACTATTATTTTTATTTTCTGAAGTTCCACAAGAGAAATCAAAGTGATACGTGTTTCTTTAATAGAACACCACAAATAGAAGATGCACAAATGCACTTCCCTCATCCATCTCCCTCCCTCCCTCCCTCCCCCCTCCCCCCTCCCCCCCCCCCTCCAGAGAAGGAATTGGGAGTGTTTTTATAATATTGCCATTGTGTGACAGGGCATTTGAGCAGTTATCATTGGCAAATGTAAGCAAATCTTTTTCCTTCTCATGGTACCTATCTTAAGCTTTCTCTGAATTCTTCACTTGCTCATGGAGTGCTCTAAAATGTCATTTGGTTAATACTTGTTGGTAAGTTCAAAATATACTCAGCTGATTGTCAAAACTGAAACTTTGTTTTCTTTCAGCTATTCCATCTAAAGTTAACCAGGCCTTTATGCCAACGCCCAGAATGCAAGATTTATTCCGTGAAATAATACTGGTAAGATATAAACGGTGTCACTTTGATAATGTACACTTAATGAAAGCCTTGGAATTTGAGGAAGAGTGTGATGAAAAAGGAGGATATGAATATAAACCTATTCTGGGACAGTTAGCATAATAAATTTCTTTTTACCTAAAGATGTCAGGTATACATTTAGGAACCTCCCAATTTAAAGTCATTTACATGGACAGATCAGTGTGTTTATGCATGTCAAGGTTGAGAACAAATTTTTCTGTTGTGCATTCTTGGAAAGGAAATCTGGAAAAACTAGGAATTTGCGTACTTTGTAGTGTAAATAAATCATTTGAATTGTTTAAAACATAGGGTAGTATTTAAATTTGGTCAATCATTCTAAAATATATAGATTTATAATGTACCCATAAAATTAAAATATGCTTAATTTGGCAATCTGTTATGTTTTTTTTTCACTAAAATATATTTTTATTTTTTTAGAATATAAGGGAGTTAAGAGAGAGAGGAAAACTTTAATGATGAGAGAGAATCATTCATTGATGGCCTCCTGCATGCCTCTCACTGGGTACTAATCTGGCAGCTGGGCCATATGTCCTTACTGGGAATGGAATCATGATCTCCTTTTTCATATATCAAAGCTCAACCACTGGAACATGCATGTAGGGCAATTTGTTAATCTTTTATTTATTCTTTCTTATTATTTTAACATATATTTTATTGATTTCAGAGAGGAAGGGAGAGGAAAAGGGATAGAGAAAACCATCAGTCATGAGAGAGAATAATTGATAGGCTGCTTCCTGCACGCCCCCTACTGGGAATTGAGCCCGCAACCCATGCTTGTGCCCTTGACTGGAATTGAAGCCAGTGCCCTTCAGTCCAGAGTCTGCAGCTCTATATACTGAGCCACACCAGCTAGGGCAATTTGGTAATCTTTTATTTTTACTTATTTATTTAATATATTTTATTTATTGTTTACAGAGAGGAAGGGAGAGGGGATAGAAAGTCAGAAACATCGATGAGAGAGAAACATTGATCAGCTGCCTCCTGCACACCCCCTACTGGGGACCTGCCTGCAACCAAGGCACATGCCCTTGACTGGAACTGAACCTGGGACCTTTCAGTCCGGAGGCCGATGCTCTGTTCACTAAGCCAAACTGGTTTTGGCAATTTGGTGATCGATTAAACAAGGATTAATTTATTCTCTCTGTGACAGTGTTTTCTATTTATTTGTTGTCTATAATTTTAATAAATTAGGAAAGCTTTTTCTATACACCCTCTTGGTTTAATGAGTATCACAAAATGATTCTAATGAAACAAGTTAATGAAATTATAATTAACTGTCCATAAAGGTCTTTTTCTATCTGCTATTATCACCAGAGTACACATAATGGAGTTAGCAGTTATCAATGGATTGAACATTGGAAAAATTTCAATCAAGAGATATATCTTAATCATTGGACAAGTGAACATGCAGAGGACCATTATAAAAGTGGAAAAGTCTTCAATCAAATGTCCAGTCACAACATACATCAGGTTATTCCTATTGTGGAGAAGACACTCAAAGGAAGTCAATGTGTCCAGTCTTTTCAGCAGTCTTCAAATTACCCTGAACAAGAGAATATTCGTGCTGGGGAGGAGGCTTACAAATGGAATCCGTGTGGGAGAGTCTTCAGTCAAATATTCAATCTAAAAAGATGCAAAAGAATCGATAGGGGACAAAAACCTTATCAGTGTAAAGATTCTATTTGGCCCTCAGGTTGCACTTTAAACAAGAGAATTCAACCTGGACAGAAGCCTTACAAATGTAAAGCATGTGGTAAAGCCTTTAAATGTCAGTCTTCTCTTATTGTACATAAGGGAAGAATTCATACTATTGGAAAATTTTACAAACTCAGGGAAAATGGAATATGCTTTAGTCAACCCCCAAGACATACTCAACAACATAGAAATCATACAGGAGAAAAGTCTTATAAATGTTCAGAATGTGACAAAGCCTTTACCTGGCCCTCAACCCTTAGTATTCATCAGAGAGTTCACACTGGAGAGAAGCCTTATAGATGTAGAGAATGTGGCAAAACGTTCAGTGACTCCTCAACGCTTAATCAACATCAGAGAGTTCATACTGGAGAGAAGCCTTTTAAATGTAGAGAATGTGGCAAAGTCTTTAGCCAGCTCTCTAACCTTATTACACATCAGAGAGTTCATTCTGGAGAGAAGCCTTATACATGTAGAGAATGTGGCAAAGCTTTCAGGCATTCCTCATCACTTACTTATCATCAGAGAGTTCACACAGGAGAGAAACCTTATAAATGTGGAGAATGTGGGAAAACCTTTAGCAGGTCCTCAAACTTTATTACACATCAGAGAATTCATACAGGAGAGAAGCCTTATAAATGTAGAGAATGTGGCAAAGCCCTTGCTACCTCCTCATCTCTTACTTATCATCAGAGAGTTCACACAGGAGAGAAGCCTTATAAATGTAGAGAATGTGGCAAATCTTTTGCTACCTCCTCATCCCTTACTAATCATCACAGAGTTCATACTGGAGAGAAGCCTTATAAATGCAGAGAATGTGGCAAAGCATTCAGTGAGTCCACAAAGCTTAGGCGACATCAGAGAGTTCATACTGGAGAGAAGCCTTATACATGTGGAGAATGTGGCAAAGCCTTTAGCCACTTCTCATCTCTTGTTGATCATCAGAAAATTCACACTGGAGAGAAACCTTATAAATGTAGAGAATGTGGGAAAGCCTTTAGTAGGTCCTCACACTTCATTGCACATCAGATATTTCATACAGGAGAGAAGCCTTATATATGTAGAGAATGTGGCAAAGCCCTTGCTACCTCCTCATCTCTTACTTATCATCAGAGAGTTCACACCAGAGAAAAGCCTTATCAGTGTAGAGAATGTGGCAAATCCTTTGTTAGATCCTCAGACCTTATTACGCATCAGAGAGTTCATACTGGAGAGAAGCCTTATACATGTCCCAAGTGTAACAAAGCTTTTATTCAGTGTGCCTGCTGCACTATACAGCAGAGAGTTCATACTTAAGAGAAATCTTACAGATGTATATAGTGTCATAAGCTTTTGACCAGCCATGAGAACTTACTGGACATCACAGAATTCGTACTTGAAAGAAGCCTTATGAACGTAAAAAATATAAAGCAGCCTTTAAAAGCCATTCACATAGGATTGTACCCGAGAGACTTCATAACAGAAAGAGACAGTAGAAGTGTAGAGAATGTGTTGGAGCAGTTACCCACAACTCAAAAGTTATTGCACATCAGAGATTTTAACAGTGCCGGGAAGCCTTACACTATAGAAAATGTGAGAAAGCCTTTAACCTGCAGTTAGCATTTTAGGAATCATTTGAAAGAAACTGCAAGAATATTAAGTTTTCATCCACATATTTGTCCATGGTTGAAATTTCATTGAAAATGGTAAAATGAGGTCTTACAATTATGAGGCATATGTCAAAGTGTATATCCTTATTTATATCTCATACCACAAGTGATAATTATTACTGGCTCAAAGTCCCGCAGATAGAAAGAATGGGACAAAGCTTATTCAGTATGCAAACCTTACCTGACATCAGAATTCATAATTGGGAGAAACAATCTACACTAATAAAGGAGCAAGATGCTAATTGACCATACCTTTGTGACCCCCACTAGCCAATGAGGGTTGAGTATGCAAATTAACACAACAAAGATGGCTGGTTAATTTGTGTACACAGTAGCTCTGGGCAGCGTGGAAAGGCAGCTCTGGACTGGAATGGAAAGGTGGTACCAGCAGCCAGAAGGAGGGCCCATTCTTCCATGGATCTTCATGCATCAGGCCTCAAGTAGAAATATAAACATTGTCCTAAAGTCTTTAATCAGCATCTGTATCTTATTCCTCACATTGGAATTTATTCTAGAGGGAAACCTTAAAACTGAAGAATGTGAGAAATCGTATAGTTGAATCCCAAGTCTTATCAGGGATTATAATTGGGTTGAAATTCTACATTCATGATACAGGAAAGGGGACTTTTAGTCAAAATATACAATTTACAAAACTCTAAGGAATTTATGCCTTAAAGTGACTTTAAAGATGTAAAAACTTGATCCAAGTATGTAATTGATTATGAATTTCAAAGTATCACTGAATTCACACTAGATAGGTATCCAGAATTTCTTTCAGGTATTGCTAAGTCAAAAAGTTTATTACGCAGTGTATTCCAAACTCTAAATGTAGGTAGGTAATATTTGTATACTTGAATATATCAAATGAATTGATGCTCCCATATGTACAGTTACTTAAGAGTGTTACCTCATTTATATTGAAATCACTTGAAGTCTTTTGAAAAGTAAATATTGATGTGATTATAATCCCTTATCACTTTATGTTGCTCTTTTGTTCCTGGTGTTTGTGTGAGTGAACTCATGGGGATGATTGTTTCTGTCTTAGGAATTTGTGAGCTGTTGTATATTATATGGACTTTACTTGTATAGCGTTTCCCATGGAATTTGGTCTATATTGTAAGGCACATTATTTTCTCCTATTAGGGAATAATCCTATTGAATGAGTCTTTTAAAATAGTTCTCAAATTTTGTAAACCATGTCATCAACGTTACTGCCTTTTCTGTACCAATGTGTTGAGCTGAAAACTTTTTGAGGATATGTCAGTTTGTGGTGGTCACATTTAGGTGATCGGAACTACACTCAGGACAGTGCTGTCTGTGTAACAGATTTCCCATAGTTAAGAGGAATATTGCAATACCAGTGACATTGTAATACCCAGGATGCAGAATTGGCATGAACTCTGCATTTGGAGCGAGGACACCATTCCCAGGCTGCGCTGCTGGCTGAACTCAGAAAAATAAATTCTATTTCTTTCATTTTTCACTTTATCTTCTAGGCTGCCATTTTAAAAATATATTTTAATTGATTTCAGAGCAGAGATGAAATAGAGACTTTCATGATGACAGGGTATCACTTATTGGCTGCTTCCTGCACGCCCCCTACTGGGGACGGTGCCTGTAACCCAGGCATCTGCCCTTGACCAAAATCGAACCTGAGACCCTTCAGTCTGCAGGCCAGTACTCAATGCACTGAGCCAAACTGGCAGAGCTGGGCTGCCATTCTTTTTGCAGTGCTATGACTACAGCATGCAATGATCTTGCTGTCCCACATCATCCTTTCATGCCCTTATAACTTCCACTCAGTAGTTTGGAATTAATGCAATGACTGACATCAGAATTTGGTGAATAATTTTATTTGTTTTCATGAAGTAGGTAGTCTACCATGTGGGTTTTCATGCTGACACTTGTAGTTTTTAATATGAATTAAGTTTTGGAATACCACAAATTGGCATCTGTGTACTTTGTAATTGGAGTGATTTTTCTTGTCCTGATTTTTGTTGGAAACCTTAATAATTTATCATTGTTATCTCATTAACTTCTTTATTGGGATGGAATTAATCCATGTTAAACAGGTTTTTTGTTTTTTAGTATATTTTATTTATTTTTTACAGAGAGGAAGGGAGAGGGACAGAAAGTCAGAAACATCCATGAGAGAGAAACATCAATCAACTGCTTCTTGTACACCCACTACTGGGGATTTGCCCGCAACCAAGGTACATGCCCTTGACTGGAATCGAACCTGGGACCTTTCAGTCCGCAGGCCGACGCTCTACCCACTGAGCCAAACCAGTTTCGGCTAAGCAGGTTTTATTCTCACTTTTTTAATATATATTTTTATTGGTTTTGGAGAGGAAGGGAGAGTGAGAGAGAAACACCAGTTAGCCCTGCCCCTGAGGGAGAGATGGGAACATCAATAATGAGACTGAATTTATTCTCACTTTGTTGAATGTAGCATCATGTTGGTCATTCTTTCTAAAGGAGCCCCAGAACCATGGGGATGCAAAGTTATTTTGTATATTCATGGCCTGAGCAGAGGTATGTCCAGTTTTCCCTGGAGTGTTTTCCAAGCCATCACTGCAAATTCCAGGGACAGCAGGTACACAGAGATTAAAATGAAAACTGCACATTTATTCTGCAGGGGCCAGTGCTGAATTTGGAGGAGGTGGTAAGCATCAGTTGCTATGCACGTGCCATCCAATAGAACAACAAAATCATTACAGATACAAGATGTTCAATATTCTACTTTCTGGCATACCCCTGGAGCATTCATATGTGAATGTATGTGCTGATATTTTGTGACTGGGACTGATCTGGAATAAGGGCTTTATGAATTTGTTCTGTTACAGGACACACTGTGGGATCTGGATCATTCATAGAATTCAGTTCCATCTAGACAATAGTTCCATTTTTTTTGGTACTGTGGTGAGGAATGTTGAGGAGTTGTATTGAGACAAAGTTCACATAAGATCTTATTTTCACGTGGCCATTAGGAAAAATAGGTAAAGTAGACACTGTCCATTGGGTTAGAGAGCATTCTGTCTTCAGTTTCTCCAGAATTCATATTCTGCTTTGGGGTGAAAAGCTCCAAATCAGAGATTTCAATTTTTTAAAATCTCAATGCACACATGAACTAATTACTGAAATTCAGTGGTCCACCAAAATACATATTTTGCCAATTTTCAAAAAAAAAAGTCTGGTTTTGATTCATGCACACCAGACAGCTATTACTGTATTAGTTGTTGTCACTTATATTCTTCGACAATCTATGGGTTATGTAGTCTTTACTTGACTATTCACTAAATAGTCAAGGGTTGCTTTTTCAAAAGAATCTTGTAGCACACAAGTTTTCCTGTATAACACTGGTTCATAATCACAGCTTTAAACATATAAAATTCATCTTTTGTACTGTGTCATTTAAGACAACCACTTTTTCCTTATGAATTTATTTGTCTGGCAGATCGATCCATTGATGTGAATGGGAATTAAAAGTTCCCTAAAATTAGTGTACTAATTAATTTTTAAAACGCCAATAACCATATACCTATTAATATTCACTCACAATATAAAAGGGTTAACTGCTTCAACCAGAAGACACAGGGTAGCTGAATGGATAAGAGAACAAGACCCTTAACGTATGCAGTCTACATGAGAAACACTTTAGATTAAAAGACAGCATGAAAGTAAAAGGTTGAGGGAAAAATTACTTCATCACTACTTTTCAACCCCAAGTAAACTACTCTGCAGAGAACGTTGCTCTAGGGATGGTGTACATTTTTAAAACAATATATTTTTATTGCCAAGACCGGTTTGGCTCAGTGGATAGAGCATCGGCCTGCGGACTGAAGGGTCCTAGGTTCGATTCCGGCAAGGGCATGTACCTTGGCTGCGGCCACATTCCCGGTAGGGGGTGTGCAAGAGGCAGCTGATCGATGTCTCTCTCTCATCGATGTTTCTGACTTTCTATCCCTCTCCCTTCTGCTCTGTAAAAAATCAATAAAATATATTTTAAAATATATATATATATATATATATATATATATATATATATATATATATATATTATTGATTTCAGAGAGGAAGGGAGAGGGAGAGAGAGAAACATCAATGATGAGAAAGAATCATTGATTGGCTGCCTTCTGCACACCCCCTGCTGGGGATCAGGCTCGCAAGCTAGGCACGTGCCCTTGACTGGAACCGAACCCGGGACCTGTCAGTACCCCTTTCAGTCCGCAGGCTCACGCTCTATCCACTGAGCCAAATCGGCTAGGGCCTGGACCGTGTACATTTAATAGTTATGAGAACAAATGAGCTCAGAGTTAGCTGACCCATGTGGAGCACTAACTTTTACTGAAGGCAGCGCATACACAGTGTTGCACTGTCCAGAAACTTGTGGAAGGAGCTGGAGCAGGTCAGAGCAGGCCTGCTGGGAACCTCAGGTAAAGATAACTCTCTTTTATGTGAACCGATTGATTGATGGCTTTACAGTGTCTTTCTAAAATTTGGAAAATACAATAAATGAAAAAAATCTTGCAGGTAAAAAAAAAAAAAGTGATTTCATGGAAGTGAAAATTTTAAAATGCCAGGATGCAATACTAATGTCAGGCAAAACATAGACTTTGAAATAGAGGCCATAATAATAGATACTTCCTAATGATAAAGGGGTCAACTTATCAAGAGGATAAAACCCTTGCAAACATTTACAGATGCAAAGCAGGAGGACAATATATAAAGCAAATATTGGTGGACATGAAGGTGGAGATTGATGTTTTCCCCCTGGGATCTTTGTATTTTGGTTGGTAATTTGTAGCACTTGGGAAGATAGGGATACTAGATGCTTCAAGACGTGTGACTTAAAATCACTTTTTCTCATCCAATAGACTGTATTTTTCCTGTATTCTTTCAATGCACAGAGATGCAAATTGACCATACCTCCTATCAAGCCACGCCCACCAGCCAATCAGGAGCAAATTATACAAATAAACCCCAACCAAGATGGCTGTGGCCACCAAGAGCAGGAGGGATGCTTGGGTTTCCCCGGCAACGGAGGAAGCCAAGCTTTCCGCCTGCCTTTGCCAGCATAGGCCTCCACTCAATACTACAAAGTTTCAATTATAAAAGATACATAATCCGATCAGAAATGGTAGCAGCTACAGAGCTGGAGTGAGAAGAGACTAGGGTTGCCAGGTGATGGAGGAAGCCGAAGTTCTGCAGCCCTAGCCTAGGTCTCCACTCTAGGCTACAAAGTTCCAAACAAATATGGCTATTGCCACGGAGCGAACAGAAGGCTTGGCTCCACTCCAGGCTACAAAGTTTAAATTGTAGAACATAAATTAATTCTAGATCCCAGGGCCTCTGCTTGGGTCGCTGGTAGGAGTGATCAGCCTGCAAAACACCATAGGCCCCTCACCCAGGCCACCCCACACCCCAAGGGAACCCTGACCCAGGACACCCTTCAGGACAAACCAGCCAGTTCCCACCCATGCACCAGGCCTCTATCCTATCTAATAAAAGGGTAATACACAGATTGACCATCACTCCAACACACAAGAGGACTGCCCTCATGTGGCCAAAGATCCTGCCCCCATGTGGACTCAAGATGGCCAGCAGGGGAGGACAGTGGGAGATTCCAGGCCTGCAAGGGACAGCAGTTGGGGGCAATCAAGCCTGCAGGGGAGGGCAGTTAGGGGTGACCAGGCCAGCAGAGGAGGGAAGTTGGGGACAAATAGGATGGCAGGGGAGCAGTTAGACATCAATTAGGCTGGCAGGGTAGTGGTTAGGGGGTGATCAGGCTGGCAGGCAGAAGCAGTTAGGAGAAATCATTGAGGCAGGCAGGCAAGCAGTTTGGAACTAGGAGTCCTGGATTGGGAGAAGGATGTCCAACTGCCTATTTAGGCCCAATCGGGCCTAAATGGGCAGTCAGACATCCCTCAAGGGTCCCAGATTGGAGAGGGTGCAGGCTGGGCTGAGGGACAGCCTCTCCCCCACCATGCACGAATTTCGTGTACCGGGCCTCTTTTGTGTGTGTGTGTGTGTGTGTGTGTGTGTGTGTGTGTGTGTGTGTGTGTGTGTGATTGATTTCAGAGAGGAAGGGAGAGGGAAAGAGAGAGAGAAACATCAGTAATGAGAGAGAATCATTGATTGGCTGCCTCCTGCACGCTGCACTACTGGGGCTCAAGCCCACAACCCGACCTCTTGACTGGAGTCAAAACGAGGACCCTTTAGTCCACAGGTTAATGCTCTGTCCACCAAGCCAGACCTGCTAGGGCAGGAGCACACATTTTCATGATGAGTAATTTTTCACCTTTTTTGGTTGGTGTCCATCAAACTATTGTAAAATTTCAAGCCATGAAGATTTAATCCTTTTTTAAAATATATATATATTTTATTGATTTTTTACAGAGAGGAAGGGAGAGGGATGGAAAGTCAGAAACATTGATGAGAGAGAAACATTGATCAGCTGCCTCCTGCACACCCCCGGCCGACGCTCTATCCACTAAGCCAAACCGGTTTTGGCTAACCCTTTTTTTTTTAATCTCAGACTCTGTATATTTAGCTCACATATGGCTTCTATGTCTTAGATAAATTATAACTTTTTATTGAAGTCACCTGCTCAGTGAGAGCCCCCAACTGAACACCAAAGTTTTCTGTGAGAAGGGGGTGCAGAAAATAACATGCTTACTGTACAAAAATCACATTCATGATACATTTTAACACTAATTATGTCTTTTAAACCACCTCTTTTAATCTTCGTTTTATCTCTGAACTTCCCATTTTGTTACCAGTTATTAATACTTTTGAATCAGAAACATCCTAGTTCTATGCTGTAACCTCAAATGCATTAACAAGATGAGGCAAAGGTGCTTCTTCTATCAGTTTTGTGTGTTTTTTCCCATAGGTTCCTGCACATTTGTGTACATTAATACATCACTGCACTTGTAGTCTCTTATCTCCTGGTTTGTGTAGAGTTGTCGGGCAGCCATCCCGAAGGGGCCCCTCAGCAGTCCTCACTGACCAACCTGGCGGGTAGTCCAGAGCCCACTTGCAGGCTCTAGTCCATGTGTGAATAGACACCCCTTCGCAAAGTCATCACCTCACCAAAGTCTGTGGCCGAGTTGCATGTTACTGCGTCATGCAGAGAAGTGTGGTAAGCTGGTTAACTTCCTTATGTGAACATAAAAGGGAAACAGGAAATCTAGGTTTTAAATTTTTACTGGCATCATCTAAAACCAAAATAATTTTTAAAAATATTTTTTATTTATTTTTTACAGAGAGGGAGAGGGATAGAAAGTCAGAAACATCGATGAGAGAGAAACATTGATAAGCTGCCTCTTGCACGCCCCCTACTGGGGATGTGCCCGCAACCAAGGTACATGCCCTTGACCGGAATCGAACTTGGGACCTTTCAGTCTGCAGTCCAACGCTCTATCCACTGAGCAACACCGGTTTTGGCTAAAACCAAAATAATTTTAAAACTTGAAGTAAACAACCTAAGCTTAATGCCTGTGATGTGGCCTCGCGACTGGCTGGTGGACAGAGGCCGGAAGGAGACTTGTTGATGCTGCAAGCGAAGGAATAGCATGGAAGTCTGGAAGGTCGGAAAATGGTGTTGTTTTGTTTTGGGAAATCATGTTTTGATCTAGGGAAAAACCGTATGCCAGTAGCTCATGAAGCAGAAGAACCACCTGGCCAACCCATAGACTCATAATACTGAAGTATTGTTGCATTAAGAGAATCGGTTTTGGGGTGGTTTTATATAACAGCTAATGAACTTGAAGCGCTCCTAAGGACTAAATTGTGTCCCTTGAAAATGGATATTTTTAATTCCTAACCTCCAATATGTGTATTTGGAAATAAGGTGTTTAGGGAGGTCATTAAGTTTATATAAGGTAACAAGATCCTGCCGAAACCGGTTTGGCTCAGTGGATAGAGCGTCGGCCTGTGGGCTGAAAGGTCCCAGGTTTGATTCGGTCAAGGGCATGTACCTTGGCTGCAGGCACATCCCCAGCGGGGGGCGTGCAAGAGGCAGCTGATCGATGTTTCTCTCCCATCGATGTTTCTGACTTTCTATCCCTCCTCCTCTTTGTAAAAAATCAATAAAATACATATTTTTAAAAAGAATGGAGTCCTATTCGGATAGAAGTGGGGTTCTTATGAAAGGAGGAGATAGAATAACCTGTCTGTTTATATTCTTGAAATTTTATTTGGATAATATTATCAAGGAAGGATAACTCAATGTCTTTATGAGGTAAATCACCAATGTTTATTTTTGATATGTTTATTTTGGAATAAGTTATATTCAAATGCTAGATAAAGTAAGAAAATATGTAAAGCGAAAAAACAGTATTCAAGGTAATTTAATTCAAATGTTGGACACAATATTTGTTATATTTAATTTTTTAATTTTTTATTGTTTAAAGTATTACAAATAGTAGTACATATGTCTCCTCCCCCCCCCCCCCCAACAACATTTGTTTTAGTAATGTAGTTTTTAAGCAAGGATCTTTAAAAGGTTTATTTTTAAGCAATATTGTGGTCCTAAATGATCACATGTCTTAGTCGTGAAAGCCTCATATCCCAGGTCGTGTCCCTGTGAAACACTCTGGAACGGAGCCATGTTGAGTCTTGTTCTCCCCAGGGAATGGGGAAGGGAGCAGGAAAGGCTGCTGGTGTGAGTATGAAATTGCCCACCCACCCAGGGAGAGTTGTGTTTTCACCTTTTAATTCTTCATCTTCACAGGCCATTGCAAGTCTTTGTTTAATGAAAATGCTTGCATGAATTCCAATTGCAGTCATGTTCTTGGGGTCAAGGCCCTCCTCATCTCCAGCCCCTCAATAAGGTCAAGTTCCTGCAGAATTACTTCAGCTTCACTACCAACATCTGCCTGCATGGCCGGGGGGAGGGGGGCAAATTAGCTCCTGAGATAACTCTTTTCAGCTTTTAGTGTCCAACACACGTGTACATCTTTCTGAGTGCTTTCATAATATATTTGAAGCTATCTGTGTGAGTCACTGACTTCCAAACTTCACCATGGGAATGGAGAGGGATGTTTGTTCGAAAGCAAACATCACTACTGGAGGGCATTTCATCCCATTATCAGTTTTAAGGAGGAAACCCACAGGAATGTCGGAAAGTTGGAGATCCCTTTTTTTTTTTTAATTGATTTCGGGGAGGAAGGAAGACAGAGATAGAGAGATAGAAACATCCAGGATGAGAGATAATCTTGGATCGTCTACCTCCTGCAAGTCCCCCGCCGGGGATCAAGCCCACACCCTGGGCATGTGCCCTGAACTGGAATCGGATCTGGGAATTTTCCGTTCACAGGCCAACAGTCTATCCACTGAGTCAGATTGGCTAGAGTGAAGATCACTCCTCACACATCTTTTCTAAGGTGGCATGTGCCCCTGTGGATTGTATCCTCTGGCAGAGAAAAGGCTCCTGTTTGATGCAGGTAAGGCTTCATCAGGGTTTCTGTCAGGGCATTCTCCTCCATTCCATTGGTGTATGTATGTTTATTCATCCAGGATCATACCACTTGCTTGCTTGTGTGAGCCATGTTCCGTGTGGTTCAGAGCTTGGGATCTGGAGAAGAACCATGCATAAATGACAAGAGACAAGAAATAATAATTTGGAAATAATAGGGGCCAGGTGGGAAGTTCAACACAAGGGGAAGGACTTCCACTGGTGCCCAGGCCTTGCCAGACTTCTATTCAATTTTGGATACACATATAGCCCTTAGGCAGGAATTCCGGTAACAGATCATATATATATATATATATATATATATATATATATATATATTGACTTTTTACAGAGCGGAAGGAAGAGGGATAGAAAGTCAGAAACATCTATGAGAGAGAAACATCCATCAGCTGCCTCTTGCACGCCCCCCACTGGGGATGTGCCCGCAGCCAAGGTACAGGCCCTTGTCCGGAATCGAACCGGGGACCCTTCAGTTCACAGTCCAACGCTCTATCCACTGAGCCAAACCGGTCTCGGCAACAGACTATCTTAAAGGTCAGTAAATATTGGTAAAGATTTACTCGGAGACTATTTGGTCAGGAAGCTGCTTGAGCCACCATTGTCTCCGCTAAACAATTGGTGCACAGCTCTGGCCCTCGCCAGGGCTCGGGTTCAGCAGTCTTCGGGCTGCTGGTGTACACTTCTCTCAGAGGGAAGACAATGGTAGCTTCCAACCCTTGGTCTTGCTTTGTGAAAGGTTTCTCAGTGTCGAAAAATGGATCTTCCAAATTTCCTATATGTGAAGTATTTTGCCTCTCCTGAATATCTTTTCCTTAAATTACAATAAAAATTTCATTGATTACATAATCAATTTATTGTGTAGAACACGTGGGTAAAATAAGGAATGTCTTTCAGTTTATTTGTATTTCCTTCCTTTAACTTGTTGTGTCATTTTCATTGTACAACTATTTCACCGTTTTGTTTATTACATGTGGTGTGTTTTTTGGGTTCAGGTGGCAATACTAAGGGGTGATATTTTATTGGCCTAAAGTAATTAAAAACGTACATAGGTTAAACATAATCCTTTGGTCTGGCTTACTCTAAAATATAGGTTTCTAAACAGGTCATATCTTTAAATGAAGATTTATAACACTGAAATGAATACCAGTATTCATGAAAATACTGGAAAACGATAAAAAATGGTGATGGGTTTAAGTAAACTGATAATAGTTATTATTCTTATAACTGTTTTATTTAAAAATATATATTTTATTGATTTTTCACAGAGAGGAAGGGAGAGGGATAGAAAGTCAGAAACATCCATGGGAGAGAAACATCGACCAGCTGCCTCTTGCACACCCCCTACTGGGGACGTGCCCGCAGCCAAGGTACATGCCCTTGCGGGAATCCAACCTGGGACCTTTCAGTTGGCAGTCCGACGCTCTATCCACTGAGCCACACCGGTTCGTCTTATAACTCTGTTTTAAATATTGTTGCTTTTAAATTGTTTTGTTTCCCAAATACAAGGAAAAGTAACAGGAGACATCCTACATTAATATCAATGTCCCATTAACTAGTTTATAAGGACTACTAAAGTCAAAATATTCATTTAAAAATGCCTTCCCAAAACACAAAGACTTCACAGACCACAACTTACCACTAGAAAATTTCACCTTTGAAAAATAGGTAACTTAAAATTTGTTTCCCATTGTGTTGGATGGGACCTTACCTCATCAGGTGCCTATTCAGGAATGAACATCGGGGTCTGTCTCTGACACCCTCCACTTCCTGCTTCCCTAATTCAAGCAGCCTCTCCATTCGGATGGGGGGACAAGGAGGGGCTGAGAGAGTAGGCGTCCCCCAACCCCTCACTGAGGGTTTAAGGATCCTGGAAAATCAGAGGCAGTACTTTTCTGGTTTCAAACCCAAAATTCCCGACTTTGGAATTCTGTGTAACTTCCCAGTAAGAATGTGTCACCGGCCTGTGAAGATCCCGGGAAAGACCCTCCTGGGACCCGGGCAGCTGAAGGCGGACCGGCCAGTGGCTCTAATCACAGCCTCTGGATCTGGAAACTTCTGTGTGAATTCCAGATTCCCCCTCCGCTCTTTATGCTTTTACCACCGCTGCCGTTTACCCGCCAGCACCCTAATGAAAGAACAGCCCTCTATGTGGGGAGCCTTGTGCCGTCATAAGGGCACCTGGCCCTTTGCTCTCTTTATTTTTATTTATTTATTTATTTATTTATTACTTGGATATTTTAATGAACTTCCCTCCAAGTAGCTTCAAGCTACCAGGACACAGGCCCCACCAACACCCTTAATCCTCTCCCCGGCTCTTCTGCGGAAGAACTTGGCCTTCACAATGACAGGCTTGGGAGCTTTCCTGCCCCAGAACTTGGTCGTAGCCCGATCGCCCCACATCAATGATAGGAGCAAGTCCAGTCTTGCTTTTGGCAGCATTTCCCCGTGTCTGCTCCCTGACCAGGGTCCACAGTTTATCAAGGCTGACAGTTGGGCAGAAGCTCTGGCTCCTCTGTAAGGGGTGATGCCTCATCCAACTTTCCCAAAGGACCCCGGGTGACAGGTGTCGAAGTTGATCCTGGGATGATGCCAGCCCCCAGCATGACCGAGGCCCCGGGTGCTTCCTGTGCTCGCCGATGCGGCCGGCCTTGGCCGTGGCTCACGTGGCCCCGAAGTTTTCGGGTCTTCCTGAGTCTGGATGGCATGTCGGTGGCCGAGCTGCAAAAAGCCCTTTGCTCTCTTTAAAGCAGTAAAATAAACCCCCTCTCATTGCTCCTGTCTCTTCTCTGCCTTGTGAACCCTTTCACAGCCTCATCACCCGCCCAAACCCCAACAATGACGTGGAAAACTCAATCAGGAAGGGCTGTCCCTGTGGGAGGAGCTGCAGGGACCCAGGGTGCCCCCGCTCCGGCCCCGAACCCCTCCCTCTGTCCCTGAACTGGCCGTGGCCCGAGCGTCAGCCCCGCCCCCATCGCGGAGTCGCTCAGCTCAGGCGCTGGCCCCGCCCCCATCGCGGAGTCGCTCAACTCAGGCGCTGGCCCCACCCACCCCGCAGGGAGGCGCATGCGCAGTTACTTGCA
>CM050525.1:4821621-4866621 GCA_027563665.1 Antrozous pallidus | reverse complement strand
ACCAGGACTACAAGGGAAGGCAGTTGGGGGAGATCAAGCCTGCAGGGGAGGGTAGTTAGGGGTGACCAGACAGGCAGAGGAGGGAAGTTGGGGATGACCAGGCCAGCAGGGGAGGGCAGTTGGAGGTGACCAGGCCAGCAGAGGAGGGAAGTTGTGGGTGAACAGGCCTGAAGGGAAGGGTAGGACCCAGGCCTGCAGGGGAGGGCATTTAGGGCCAAACAGGCTGGCAGGGGAGCAGTTAGGCATCAATCAGGCTGGCAGAGGAGTGGTTAGGGGCAATCAGGAAGGCAGGCAAGCCAGCAGTTGGGAGGGACCAGGACTACAAGGGAAGGCAGTTGGGGGAGACCAAGCCTGCAGGGGAGGGTAGTTAGGGGTGACCAGACAGGCAGAGGAGGGAAGTTGGGGGTGACCAGGCCTGCAGGGGAGGGCAGTTGGAGGTGACCAGGCCAGCAGAGGGGGGAAGTTGTGGGTGAACAGGCCTGAAGGGAAGGGCAGTTGGGTAGGACCCAGGCCTGCAGGGGAGGGCAGTTAGGGCCAAACAGGCTGGCAGGGGAGCAGTTAGGCATCAATCAGGCTGGCAGGGGAGTGGTTAGGGGCAATCAGGAAGGCAGGCAAGCCAGCAGTTGGGAGGGACCAGGACTACAAGGGAAGGCAGTTGGGGGAGACCAAGCCTGCAGGGGAGGGTAGTTAGGGGTGACCAGACAGGCAGAGGAGGGAAGTTGGGGGTGACCAGGCCTGCAGGGGAGGGCAGTTGGAGGTGACCAGGCCAGCAGAGGGGGGAAGTTGTGGGTGAACAGGCCTGAAGGGAAGGGCAGTTGGGTAGGACCCAGGCCTGCAGGGGAGGGCAGTTAGGGCCAAACAGGCTGGCAGGGGAGCAGTTAGGCATCAATCAGGCTGGCAGGGGAGTGGTTAGGGGCAATCAGGAAGGCAGGCAAGCCAGCAGTTGGGAGCCAGCAGTTCTGGATTGTGAGAGGGATGTCCCAGATTGGAGAGGGTGCAGGCTGGGCTGAGGGACACCTCCCCCCTCCCAGCCCCCCGTGCACAAATTTTGTACACTGTGCCTGTAGTCATCAACAACAAAAAAAAACATATTTAAGAAAAAAGATTGCCCTCCTGACCTCACGGTGCCATTGGACTCGGATCTGACCGCCTCGTAGTCGCGCTCTGTGAGCCGCCAGTGGTGCAGACGCCCCGTGACGAAGCCCGAGAGGATGACGAAGGCGAGGACCAAGAGGTTCACGCCTGTGAACACCTTGGTGACCAGGGCCGACTCCCGGGCTCCCATGACCAGCACACCTGTGGGAAGACGCAACAGCAGACTAGACAGCAAGCCGAAGCGTGGGGCCCAGCGGCGAGGGGTGGAGGGGGGACTTCTGCATGGGTACCGGGTTTCCTCCGGAGGCCAAGGTGTGCGGAGCTGGAAGAAGGCGGCTGCACAATATTTGGGGGGTACTTGGGGGCCAGGAGGTCACACCCTTTACAATGGTGGGTTCCGCCCTCGCTCAGCGGCCGCCCTCGCTCTTTGGCCCCGTGAGTGTGGCTCTTCCACAAACTACCACGGCCCGGGCGAGTCTTATGTTGAAGAAGTGGCGTTAGAGGTTTAAAGAATGCGGCTCTCCAAAAGAAATCTCAGCGGTTGTTCTGTTGATGTTTGGCTCTGTTGAGGAACGCGTTTGCTGACCGCTGCCCTAGCTGGTTGGGCTTGGTGGATAGTGTTGGCTCTTCAACCCTAGGGTCCCCAGTTTCCACTGGGGTCAAGGGCACGTACCTCAGGTGCAGGGTCAATCCCTGGCCCCCACCAGGGCAGGAGTGTGAGGCAACCAATCAGTGTGTCTCTCTCACATCTCACACGGATGTGGGTCGTCCTGAAAAGGGGTTCCGACAAATCACCCCCACACCTTGGCCGCGGCTGCCACGCCTTCCCCACCCCCCCAGCCGCTCGCTCCCCCGCTCCATGCCCGGCTCCTCCTCCCACCCAGCCTCCGGCCCGCCTCACCCGTGAGCAGCAGCACCAGGCCGAGCGCGAAGAAGTCCAGGTAGCTGGTCAGGAAGGGCACGCGCAGGGGCACAACCTCCTTCAGGGCCCGGGACATGTGGTGGCCGGTCAGGCTGTCCACGGCGGAGCTCCAGGCCCGGGCCACACTGGCGCTGCCTGCAGCCAGGAGGAGGCACATTCATTCAGTCACAGAATGGCCCGCACCCCTACTGGGCGCCAGGGGGCAGGTTTTGGGGAGCAAATAGACAGGCAAGAGAGTTCTCTCCAAGAGTTTCATTTCTGCTTTCTCCTGCCCTTTTTCTTCAAAATCTTTTAAAAAAATATATTTTAGCCGAGACCGGTTTGGCTCAGTGGATAGAGCGTTGGACTGCGGACTGAAGGGTCCTGGGTTCGATTCCGGCAAGGGCATGTACCTTGGCTGCGGGCACATCCCCAGTAGGGGGCGTGCAAGAGGCAGCTGATTGATGTCTCTCATCGATGTTTCTGACTTTCTATCCCTCTCCCTTCTGCTCTGTAAAAAATCAATAAAATATATTTAAAAAAAAAAAAAAAAAAAAAAGCCGAGACTGGTTTGGCTCAGTGGATAGAGCGTCGGACTGCGGACTGAAGGGTCCCGGGTTCGATTCCGGCAAGGGCATGTACCTTGGCTGCGGGCACATCCCCAGTGGGGGACGTGCAAGAGGCAGCTGATCGATGTCTCTCTCTCATCGATGTTTCTGACTTTCTATCCCTCTCCCTTCTGCTCTGTAAAAAATCAATAAAATATATTAAAATATATATATATATTTTATTGCCGAAACCGGTGTGGCTCAGTGGATAGAGCGTCGGCCTGCGGACTGAAAGGTCCCAGGTTCGATTCCGGTCAAGGGCATGTACATTGTCAGCGGGCTCATCCCCAGTAGCGGGTGTGCAGGAGGCAGCCGATGGATGTTTCTCTCCCATCGATGTTTCTGACTTTCTCTCCCTTCCTCTCTGTAAGAAAATCAACAAAATAGCCGAGACTGGTGTGGCTCAGTGGACAGAGCGTTGGACTGAGGACTGAAGGGTCCTGGGTTCGATTCCGGCAAGGGCATGGACCTTGGCTGTGGGCACATCCCCAGTCGGGGGCGTGCAAGAGGCAGCTGATTGACGTTTCTCACTCTGTGCCTCTCCCTTCCTCTCTGTTAAAAAAACCAATAAAACATATATTAAAATAAACTATAGTTTTTAAAAGATCTCAAAAAAGGGGGGGGGGAAACATGTGTACTATTAAATCTAAGGGATACTGCAAAATAAATAAATAAAAAATATATATTAAAAAAAAAAGAACATGTCGCCGAAACCGGTTTGGCTCAGTGGTAGAGCGTCAGCCTGCGGACTGAAAGGTCCCGGGTTCGATTCCGGTCAAGGGCATGTACCCTGGTTGTGGGCTCATCCCCAGTGGGGGGTGTGCAGGAGGCAGCTGGTCGATGTTTCTCTCCCATCGATGTTTTTGACTTTCCATCCCTCTCCCTTCCTCTCTGTGAAAAATCAATAAAATATATTAAATAAATAAATAAATAAAAATAAAATATATATTTAAAAAAAACATGTACAACACAGTCACATTTCAAAAAAGAAAAAGATCTAAAAAAAAAATCAACAAAATACAGTTTAAAAATAAATCAACT
Organism: Antrozous pallidus; assembly: GCA_027563665.1. Lineage (NCBI taxonomy): Eukaryota > Metazoa > Chordata > Mammalia > Chiroptera > Vespertilionidae > Antrozous > Antrozous pallidus. The sequence continues at coordinate 4,862,976 of CM050525.1, read as the reverse complement.
GCAACTTCTTCTAACGCCACTTCTTCACAACAGGCTCGCCCAGGCGGTGATACTTTTTGCGGGAAGAGCCCCCACACGCCAGGGGCCCAAGAGCTGCCGCCTGCGGCTCGCGAGCCGCAGTTTGCCGACCCCTGGGCTAGGTGCACCAGGATGGGCCGTTTTCCTCACAGGCACTCACTTCCCTCTCACCAGCGGGACCCCAAAATGCTCGCCCATGAGGATGCGCCCCGCCTCCCCGAGGCCCCGCCTCCCCGAGGCCCCGCCTCCCCGAGGCCCCGCCTCCCCGAGGCCCCGCCTCCCCGAGGCCCCGCCTCCCCGAGGCCCCGCCTCCCCGAGGCCCCGCCTCCCCGAGGCCCCGCCTCCCCGAGGCCCCGCCTCCCCGAGGCCCCGCCTCCCCGAGGCCCCGCCCCTCACCGATGACGTAGGAGAGCAGCAGGTTCCAGCCGGTGACGAAGGCGCACAGCTCGCCCACGGTGACGTAGCTGTAGAGATAGGCGGACCCCGCGCAGGGCGCCCGCGCCCCGAACTCGGCGTAGCACAGCCCGGACAGCACGGACGTCACGGCGGCCACCAGGAAGCAGAGCACGATGGCCGGCCCCGCCTTTTCCCGGGCCACCTCGCCGGCCAGGATGTACACGCCGGCGCCCAGGGTGCTGCCCACGCCGAGGGCCACCAGGTCCAGGGTGCCCAAGCAGCGGGCCAGCCCCGCGCCGCCGCCGGACCCGCCCTCCTGCCCCGCCAGGGGCCGCCGGCGCACCAGCTTCAGGCCGAAGCGCCGCAGGGCTGCACACAGCATCGTGGGGGGAGCCGAGGCCGAGCGGGAGGCCGAGAGCTGCGGGGAGAGCGAGACGGAGAGCCCTCAGGAACGGCCGCCCGGCCGGCCGCGCGGCTCCGTGGGCAGAGCCTCGGCCGCCCGCCCGCCCGATGCCGGCTCGGGGTTCGGTTCCCGGCCGGGGCGCCTACCTTGCTTGTGGGTTCAGTCCCTGGCCCGGTAGGCAGCCAACCGAATGCCTCTCTCACGAGGTGGTTTTTCTCTCTCTCCCTCCCTCCCTCCCTCCCTTCTCCCCCTCTCCTCCACTTTCCCCCACAAATCAACATCCTTTGGTGAGACTTTAAAACATAAAATAAAATGAATCAACGCAAGAAAACATCCTTTGGTGAGAATTAAAATGAATCAATGCAAGAAAACATCCTTTGGTGAGAATTAAAAAAAAATAAAATGAATCAATGCAAGAAAACATCCTTTGGTGAGAATTAAAATAAAATAAAATGAATCAATGCAAGAAAACATCCTTTGGTGAGAATTAAAAAAAAATAAAATAAAATGAATCAATGCAAGAAAACATCCTTTGGTGAGAATTTTAAGAAAAAAGAGAAAATGAATCAATGCAAGAAAACATCCTTTGGTGAGAATTTAAAAAATATATAAAATGAATCAATGCATTTTGATATTTCGGCCCGGCTGGCCACGTGGCTTTGTGGTCAGAGCCTCGGCCGCCCGCCCGCTGGGATGCCGGCTCAGGGTTCGGTTCCGGTTCCCAGCCGGGGCACCTACCTTGCTTGCGGGTTCAGTCCCTGGCCCGGTAGGTGACCAGTCCATGTATCTGTCTCACAAGGCTGCTTCCCTCTCCCCCCTCCCTCCCTCCCTCCCTCCCACTTTCTCCCTACAAATCAATGCAAGAAAACATCCCTTGGTGAGAGTTAAAAAATAAAAATAAACAAAATGAGATTGTCCCCCAGCCCGGCCGTGCGGCTCTCTGCTGGTTCCGGAGCCTCGGCCGCCCGAGGCTGCCCAGACCTGGCTCTGTCCTCCCTCCCCCGACCGAACAGGGGATCCTACTGTCACCCCGTGTCCTCCCCTCCTGGCCTGGCCGATAAGAGCGCTCACGGCCGAGGTTTCTCTGTCGAGGACTCTGAAGCCTGAATGCTTTCTGGGTGTTTTGTGTTTTTTCATATCTGATCTTTATTTTTTTTAATTATTTTTGATTCATTTTAGAGGGGAAGGGAGAGGGTTAGAGAGAGAGCCCTGGCTGGGGTGGCCCAGTGGATAGAGCATCAGCTCTGCGGATGGGAGGGTCCCGGGTTCGATTCCGGTCAAGGGCATGGACCGTGGCTGCGGGCACATCCCCAGTGGGGGGTGTGCAGGAGGCAGCTGATGGATTTGCAGGGCAAGAGTCCAGCCCCACCCACAGGAAGCAACAACCAGATTAGTCCCCCAGTGGCTTGGGGGGGGGGGAGAGGGAGGGTGGGAGGGAGGACTCCCTCTCCTTCCAAACCAGAAAAGACAGGGCCTGAGGCAGGGGATGGCTCCTGGCTGCCCCTCCCCGAAGGAACAACCGCAACAGAAGCCTTTGGAGGAAGGACTTTCGGGCCGGCTGGTGTGGCTCAGTGGGCAGAGCGCCCGTCTGGGGACGCAAGGGTCCCGGGTTCGGTTCCAGCCAAGGGCACATGGGGGAAGGGCTCCATCCCCAGGGGGGGACTTGCAGGAGGAGGCAGCCCACCTGTGATTCTCTCTCGTCATGGATGTTTCTCTCTCCTCTCCCTCTTCCTCTCTGAAATCCGTAAAAATAGATTTAAATGTACTGCTATTAAGTCTAAGTTATACTGCAAAAATAAAAAAATATTTTAAAAAACAGGTTTAAAGCCGAGGCCGGTGTGGCTCAGTGGACAGAGCGTCGGCCTGCGGACTGAAGGGTCCTGGGTTCGATTCCGGTCAAGGGCATATACCTTGGCTGCGGGCACATCCCCAGTAGGGGGTGTGCAGGAGGCGGCTGATGGATGTTTCTATCTCATCGATGTTTCTAACTCTCTATCCCTCTCCCTTCCTCTCTGTGAAAAAAAAATCAATAAAATATATTTTTAAAAAAAGATTTAAAGATAATAACAAATGGAGCTAGCCAGTTGCTCAATGGTTAGAGCACCCTATCATGGCAAGGACTGAAGGGTCCCGGGTTCGATTCTGGCCCAGAGCACCTATCTCGGTTGCAGGCACCTCCCGTACCCCCCTCCTCCCCGCCCCCAGTCCAGACAGGTGCACACATATGGGAGGCAGCCAATGTATCTGCAAGACTGATATTTCTTTTCCTCACTCTACCTCTCTCTTCCCCTCTCTCTGAAAATCTGTGTGTGTGTGTGGGGGGGGGGGGGGCAGATATCCTCAGGTGGGGACTCCTAACAGAAATCAAACTCAAAATCAGCCTGAGAGCCTGTGGACACACAGCCAACCTGCCCCCGCCCACCCCCACCCCCACCACTTCCCTAACACACACAGCCCCCAGCTCCTGCTTCCCTTCATCCAGAAAAAAACGGCTCTTTTCCAAGCCTTCAAACGGAGCCGGGCCCTAACCGGTGTGGCTCAGTGGATAGAACATCAGCTTTCGGACCGAAGGGTCCCGGGTTCGATTCCGATCAAGGGCATGTACCTTGGCTGTGGGCACATCCCCGGGGGGGGGGGGTGCAAGAGGCAGCTGATGGATGTTTCTCTTTCATCGATGTTTCTGACTTTCTATCCCTCTCCCTTCCTCTCTGTGAATAATCAATAAAACATTTTTTAAAAGTAAAGAAAGAAATGGAGCCGCAGGCCGGATCACCCAGGCCCCTAGGGATGCCTGAACCCACTTACCGCGTCCCCCACATGGAGGAGGGTCAGGCCCCCGGACTTACCTGCCTGCCTTCAGACCGCGTGAGCCGACTCGGGTCGGAGCCTGTGAGCCGAGTGAAATCCTGGGCTGATAGAAATCTCTCCAGGAGGAGCTGGAAACGCCTAAACCCCCCCCCCCCCACCCCCTGGCTAGGCAGGGCGGCCGGAGCCTGCGGCGATGCTCTGGGGAGGAGCTTGGCAGCTGAAAAGTTTGCCCTCCAGGCCCCGCTCCCTCTGAGGTGCTCCTCTGCTGGAAGTAAAACTCCAGCTGAACCAGGTGAATGCGACCGGAATCGGAATTCTCCTTTCTGCCTTTGTGCCCTCACGTCCCCTCCGGAATTCTTCTCGCCCTGCGAAACCCAGACGCCCATCCTGAGGAGCACCAGCTCCCGGGGCCCCACCCGCCAGCCCCTGCCACCCAGCCCTCTCCTCTGGCTCTCGACACTTCAGGGGCGTGGGAGCCGGCGTGGCTCAGGGGTTGGGGGCCAACCTAGGAAGCCAGAGGTTGTGGTTTGATGCCTGGTGGGTCGCGACATAGCCTCAGGGTGAAACCTGCAGGAGCAGAGGATCAGGGATTCTCTCTCATCATGGATGCTTCCCTCTCTCTCCTTTCCTCCCTCTTCTTCCCTCTCTGAAATCAATAAAATAAAAAAAATAAAAGTAGCCCTGACAGGTGTGGCTCAGTGGACAGAGCGTCGGACTGCGGACTGAAGGGTCCCTGGTTCGATTCCGGTCAGGGGCACGTACCTTGGTTGCGGGCACATCCCCAGTGGGGGGTGTGTAGGAGGCAGCTGATGGATGTTTCTCTCCCATCGATGTTTCTAATTATCTACCCCTTTCCCTTCCTTTCTGTAAAAATATCAATAAAATCTATTTAAGAAAAAAAAAAAAAAAGTAGAGCCGAAACTGGTTTGGCTCAGTGGGTAGAGCGTCGGCCTGCGGACTGAAGGGTCCCGGGTTCGATTCCGGTCAAGGGCATGGACCTTGGTTTCGGGCAAGTCCCCAGTGGGGGGTGTGCAAGAGGCAGCTGATCGATCTCATCGATTTGTCTGACTTTCTATCCCTCTCCCTCTCTGTGAAAAATCAATAAAATATATTTTTAAAAAATAAACTAAAATAAATAATAAAAGTAGAAGTGGGACTGAAAGGGCAGAGCGGGACTGACTCCACTTTGCACCGTGTCCTCCGTCTTGTGTGGCTGTGTCCCCTCTTCCGAGGAAAGCCACAGGATGTGTCAGTTACTCAGCCCGCCCTTCATTCGGCCAATGGGAATGCGAGGGGAACTAACCTGAGGCACCGGCAGTTTTCGTGACGAGTCAGACTTGGCAGCCACCATGTTGGCCACATGATGTGCAAACTTACCTGGGGGCTGCCATCTTGAAATCACAAAGACCAACCCCCCCCCCTTTGAATTAGCCAATCGCGAAAGGCTGTGCGCCTGAGCTCCAATCAAGAGCAAAGGTCACGTGCGTCAGGGATTATTTGCATCACTGGCCCCAGCCCTCACCCAACCAATCGGAATGGGCCAGCTGAGTGGTCCGAGGATGCCCCCACCTGCCGACCCCCGGCCCTATAAAATCATTGTGCTTTTGAAACTCGCCCTCTTTTGCATTCCGCCGCTGCATCTATGGAGGCAGAGAGCCGAGCTAGCTTGTAATAACGGCTCTTGTGCTTTTGCATCGGTTTCCTGGTGGTCTTTGGGGATCTTGAAATCTGGCCATAACAGATTCTCTCTCATCATGGATGCTTCTATCTTTCTCCCTTCCTCCCTCTTCTTTCCTCTCTGAAATCAATAAAATAAAAACAAATAAAAGTAGAAGTGGGACCGGACAATATCTGGCCTTTGGGGTCAGGCTTATTTCCGCCAGCATAATGGGTGTATGTGTACAATCCTCACTTGAGGATATTTTTCTTTTTCTTTCTTTTTTTTTTTCTGGAGGATGGGAGAAGGGCTCTGGGTGGGCTCAGCTCCTGAAGGGGAGCTCTGGGAGGGGGAGTCCAGGCAGATTTCCATTGGTTTTTGGGGAGACTGGAAGGCAGGGGAAGAGAGAGAGAAACATCAGTGGGAGAGAAGCACATCAACGGGTTACCTTCTGCTCAAGGATAAAGCCTGCAATCAAGGCATGTGCCCTTGACCATAACTAAACCCCAGACGCTCCCATCTGCTGGCCGACACCCTTCCCACTGAGCCAAACTGGCTGGGACAGAATCCTCTTCCTTCTTTTTTAAAAAATATGTTTTATTGATTTTTTTACAGAGAGGAAGGGAGAGGGATCGAGAGTTAGAAACATCCATCAGAGAGAAGAAACATCGATGAGAGAGAAACATCCATCAGCTGCCTCCTGCACACCCCCCCTGGGGATGTGCCCACAACCAAGGTCCATGGCCTTGACCGGAATCGAACCCGGGACTCTTCAGCCATCAGCGGACGCTCTATCCCCTGAGCCACACCGGCCAGGGCTCTGGGTACTTCTCAGAAGTGGAGTCACTCAGGGCCTGTCTCCAGGTGACTGGCTGGCCTACTTCGCTCAGCGCAGGGCCCCAGGCTCATTCCTGTGGCGGCTGGGGTCCGAGTCCCCTTCCTTTTCACAGCTTTTCTTCTTGGTGCTCCTTCAGGGAGGGGCAGCCAGGAAAGGTTCTAGGCCCCAGAGGCCTGGGCAACTGCCCCGTCTTTTCTGGTCTGGAATGAAGGGGGGCCCTCCCTCCCTCTCTCTCTCTCTCCCTCCCTCTCCCTCCCTCCCTCTCTCCCTCCCTCCTTTCAGGCCACTGGGAGCTATTCCAGCTCCAAGCTTCCTGTGATCCGGGCTGGAATCTCTCCCTGCAAAAACCCCACCTTTCCCCCACCCGGCCCCGGCCCCGGCCCCGGCTCCGAATCCCAAGTCCGTTTCGCGTGGAAAACAAAGACAAAACCAGCCCCAGCTGGTTTGCCTCAGTGATTGGAGCATCTGCCTGGGGACTGACGAAGGGGCCCGGGTTCGATCCTGTGGATGTAAAACAAAACAAACAGACAAACACATGGAAACCTGTAAAGAACGTTAGTGAGTTTATTTGAGCCAAACTGTCCACATAGGCCGGGAAGCAGAACCTCAGGGAGTTGAGATAAAGCTCTGCAGAACGGTGGGTTACATCTGCATTTATCCATCGCCATCAGAGGAGGGACAGAGGTGGGTTCCATGGAATCCATCGGTGATGGATTTAGGACAAAGCAGTCCCCCCTGGAATTGGATAACAAGTGAAATGATGGACACGCGCTTAGGTGGGTGCGGGAACAAAGGACATGATAGTGAAGGAATGTGTGGCATCTGTCCTGGCGTTAGCTTGTGCCCCGGGGCTCCAGAAAGAGGGAAGTTACGGACCCAGACACCTCACAGGTGTGTTATCTTAGAGGCCAAAAGGCAAACGGCTCAGGAAAGATGAGGCTGATCTTTGTCAGGGAAGATACAGGCCCTGGACGTGACTGCCCACAACGACCCGTCTGCAGTTAAATGTTTGATTTTCAGACCCTCTGTAGCGGTGGCTTCGGGTGTCTGGGTTTGCAAGACCCACACGCAGACCTCCCCTGAGCCGCGGGGTCAGCCTGCGGCTCCTTCCGTCCGCAATCCCCCACCCCCAACCCCCACCCCGCCAAGGGCAGGGACTGCCCTGGCTGCAGGCTGCGGCCCTGGCCCCGGTCAGGGGGTCAGGGGCCGTGCAGTTTGTTTGTTTGTTGATTTTTAATGCACTCTTATTGATTTCAGAGAGGAGGGGAGAGGGAGAGAGAGAAACATGGACCAGCTGCCGCCTGCACGCCCCCTACTGGAGATCGAGCCCAACCCTGGGCGTGGGGTCTAGACCGGAATCAGACCTGGGACCCTTCTGTCCGCAGGCCGATGCTCTAACCACTGAGCCACACCAGCTAGGGTTCACATCCGATGTTTTTCTATCTCCCCCCGCAGCGATCCTCCCACCCTCTCCAAAAATCAACGGGGGTGAGGGTTAACAACATCCTATATAATAAAAGAGAAACATGCCAATTGATCGTACCTTCGCTCCTGATTGGCTATGCTACCAGCCAATCGGGAGCAGGGGCGGGGCCAAGTGGCGAGAACACCAGGCCCCTGGGGTGGAGATGAAATGGTGATGGTGGTGGTGGTGGTGGCGGCGGCGGCAGCAGCGAGCGCCCAGCCCCTTCCTTCCTTTTTTTAAAATATATTTTTATTGATTTCAGAGAGGAAGGGGGGGAGGGGAAGGCAGGGGCCTGGGACTCCTAAGAGCAGAATAACATGCAAATGTACAGCCACTGCAACACACAAGAGGGCTGCCCCCCTGTGGTCAAAGATGACCGAACCCATGTGGACACAAGATGGCCACCACAAGATGGCCAGCAGGGGAGGGCAGCTGGGAGGGACTAGGCCTGCAGGGGAGGGCAGTTAGGGGTGACCAGGCCTGCAGGGGAGGGCAGTTAGGGGTGACCAGGCCTGCAGGGGAGGGCAGTTAGGGGTAAACAGGCTGGCAGGGGAGCAGTTAGGTGCCAATCAGGCTGGCAGGGGAGTGGTTAGCGGGTGATCAGGCTGGCAGGCAGAAGCGGTCAGGGGCAATCAGGGAGGCAGGCAGGAGAGCAGTTGGGAGCCAGCAGTCCTGGATTGTGAGAGGGATGTCCGACTGCCTGTTTAGTAGGACATCCCTCGAAGGGTCCCAGATTGGAGAGGGTACAGGCTGGACTGAGGGACACCCCCACCCCACCCCATGCATGAATTTCATGCACGGGGCCTCTAGCAGGGGATAAAGAGCTAAGGGTTCTCAGCCAGTTGCAGGGCTGCCGGAAGCCGGTCACTGTTTTAACGACGGAGAGCTGTGGGCAGGGAGTCCGGAGGGCTGGTCCACCTTAACTGCTCTGAAGGGTCGGAGCTAATGGCTGGACGTTGGTGGTTGAAGCAGCCCCACCTGTCAGTCCTGAGAAGATTCACTGATGGGCTTTCTTGGAACAAAGGGGGCCAGGGAGGACTTTGGCCAAAAGTCCCTGCCTGTCACCCAGGTGTTTACACTAAATGGGTCTTTCTATCTTACATCTTTTAGGCAGCAGGTGGGAAAGGTCAAAGGTTGCCCCCCAGCCTCTGGGCCTTAAATACTCTGCATTACCGCCCTGGCCCGGGGGTTCAGTGGTTAGAGCAGTGGTTCTGAACCTTCCTAATGCTGCGACCCTTTAATACAGCCCCTCATGTGGTGGTGACCCCCAACCATAAACTTATTTTCTTTTTCTTTTTTAAAAAATATTTTTTATTGAATTTTTTTTTTTTTTTTTTTTACAGAGAGGAAGGGAGAGGGATAGAGAGCTAGAAACATCGATCAGCTGCCTCCTGCACACCCTCTACTGGGGATATGCCCGCAGCCAAGGTACATGCCCTTGACCGGAATCGAACCCGGGACCCTTGAGTCCGCAGGCCGACGCTCTATCCACGGAGCCACACCGGTTTTGGCCGCGAACTTATTTTCGTTGCTGCATTATCGCCGTCACTCTGACGCTGTTATGCATCTCGAGGTAAGGATCTGTGTTTCCCGTGGTCTTGGGGTGGCCCTGCTGGGGGTTCTCAACCCGGGGTGGAGACGCAGACGTACTGACATCACGATTCGCACCAGGAGCAAAATGGCAGTGATGACATAGCAATGAAAACGGTTTTAGGGCCCAAACCGGTGTGGTTCAGTGGATAGAGCGTCGGCTTTCGGACTGAAGGGTCCCGGGTTCGATTCCGGTCAAGGGCATGTACCTTGGCTGCGGGCACATCCCCAGTAGGGGGCGTGCAGGAGGCAGCTGATGGATGCTTCTCTCTCCTTGATGTTTCTAACTTTCTGCCCCTCTCTCCCTCTCTGTAAAAAATCAATGAAATATATGTTTAAAACAAATAAAAATAAAGGGTTGGGGCATTAGAAAGATAGAGAACCATGGGTTAGAGCGTCTGCCCACCTCCTGAAGGGTCTTGGGCTGCAGGTCCAACCCCCCCATCCCAGTAGGGGCCTGTGTCAGGGGACAGCCAATCAGTGTGTCTCTTTCACAAAGATGTTTGTCTCTCTCTCCTCTGTCTCTCTCCCTCTCCCCCCTCCCCTCTCTCTCCGAAGACGACGGGGAAAATATACCTCAGGGAAAAAAAAGAGAAAATTCCGCACAGCACAGGGCACGGCTGAGGGTGACTCCGTTCGAACCACCACACAGTCTCCACTTTCCCGGGGACCCACGGCCGGAGGCAGGCCCCCGGCCCGGTCACCCAGGCCCCAACCGGGAGAAGAGGAGGAGGAGGTTCAAGTCTCGGATCTCTGTGTCTTCACACATCCAAAGCTTTGAACAGCTGGACAGCTTTGCTCTGTGGATGGAGCGTCGGCCTGTGGACTCAAGGGTCCCGGGTTCGATTCCGGTCAAGGCCATGTACCTTGGTTGCGGGCACAACCCCAGTGGGGGGTGTACAGGAGGCAGCTGATCAATGTTTCTCTCTCATCGATGTTTCTAACTCTCTATCCCTCTCCCTTTCCTCTCTGCAAAAAATCAATAAAATATATATATATTTTTTTCAAAATAGAGCCAGAGTCGCAGAAACAACTGTGGAACCTCAGAGGGAAGGCAGCGGAAGGTTGGGGGGCAGGGGTCAACTAAAAGAACTGTATGCATAGCTTATGGACACAGACAGACAACAGGGTTGGTGAGGGACTTAGGGTGGGGAATGGGGATGGAGGACGCGAGCGGGCTGGAAACGGTGAATGGGGGGAAAGAGGGCCTATGTCACATTTTCCACAATCAAGTTGAAAAAAAAAGGTCTTACAGATGCGGATCGGTCAACCACACTTGACCGCTCACACGGACTTCACCAACACAAAAATGGCATTAGCCAGAGGTGCGCTTTGCCGCGCTGGCCACCAGGGGGCGCTCCGAGCAAGGCCATCTCCGGCGAAGCGGACGAGCTGTCTGTCTGCAAACGCTTCCGCTTCGGGAAAGAGGAGCCAAACCTGAAACGCGGGGGCCGGATCCGGGGGTAGGGAACCCTCTCTGAGGCAGGGTCCCGGGTTCGAAACCCAACGCCGCCACTTAGTCAGTTACTTTTTCAAAATATATTTTATTGGGTTTTTACAGAGAGGAAGGGAGAGGGATAGGGTTAGAAACATCTTTTTAAAAATATATTTCATTGATTTTTTTTACAGAGAGGAAGGGAGAGGAATAGTTAGAAACATCTTTTTTTTAAATATATTTCATTGATTTTTTTAAAGAGAGGAAGGGAGAGGAATAGAGAGTTAGAAACATGTTTTTTAAAAATATTTTTATTGATTTTTTTACAGAGAGGAAGAGAGAGAGAGAGAGAGTTAGAAACATCAGTGAGAGAGAAACATCGATCAGCTGCCTCCTGCACACCCCCCACTGGGGATGTGCCCGCAGCCAAGGTCCATGCCCTTGACCGGACTCGAACCCAGATCTTTCAGTCCGCAGGCTGATGCCGGAAGCCAATCAGTGTTTAATAATCGAGAGCTGTGGACAGGGAGTCCGGAGGCTGGTCCACCTCGACTGCTCTGAGGGGTTGAGCTGGTTTCTGGGATGTTGGCGGTTGAAGCAGCCCCACCTGTGAGTCCTAAGAAGACCTGCTGGTTGGCTTTCACTGGTGTCTCTGGCCTGGGGGATACGGCTGTGTCTTGTGACTTTAATCTGAATAAAGGAGGGGTGAAGCCAGAGCGAGGGGAGCTCTGCCACTAGAGCGGAACTACCGCCTGGCCCCCATTTCCCAAATTCATATTTCCCGAGTCTCCTTATTCACTTGTGTGCGGCCTCCTGCAGAAACCCGAACCCTGAACCGGGGGCCCTGAATCTCGCGGGGCGTGAAAAGGGGTTCCCACAGGCTGTCACTCTATCCACTGAGCCAAGAACCAGTGTCGGCCAGTTCTTTATTTTATTTTATTCCCCCCCCCTTTTTTTTCTTTTTCTTTTTTTTAGCCATTTCTTTTCGTATCTTCCACGCTTCATTTTCTCCTTTTATAAAATGGGCCCATCCAACCCCAGTACATTTGGGGACTAGGAGCTTTTGGTCGTGAGAACACCGATGACCTTAGAACAGCACTGGTGTACACGGTGAGCAACAGACACACCTCTATCCACAAGTGAACCTAAAAACCAAGTGAATTAATAGGCTGATGAACAGGATAAACTGGGGAATGTAACAGAATCCCGGACATGGAGAGGGAATGGACTGACAACTCTTGGGGAGAAAGGGGGTGTGGGAAGTGCAGCAAGAGACTGGACAAAAATCATGCACCTATGGGAGAGGACAGTGGAGGGGGGTGAGGGCGGAGGGTCGAATGGGTACCGGGTGAAGGGGAGCCATAGGGGGAAAAAGGGGGGGGAACAATGTAGTTAATAAACAACAATAAAGATTAAAATATTTAGCCGAACCGGTGTGGCTCAGTGGACAGAGCGTCGGCCTGCGGACTGAAAGGTCCCGGGTTCGATTCCAGTCAAGGGCATGTACCTTGGCTGCAGGCACATCCCTGGTGGGGGGTGTGCAGGAGGCAGCTGATCGATGTTTCTCTCTCACCGATGTTTCTGACTTTCTATCCCTCTCCCTTCCTCTCTGTGAAAAATCAATAAAATATATTTAAAAATATATATATCTATATATAAAATAAAGAAGAAAAAACCAGCGCCTGAGGTCACATGCCAGGTGCTGACTGCTCTCCTGGGAATTTCCCGCCCCAGGTGGCCCAGCAGGGCCCAGAGGAAGGAAAAGACCAGGAATTTCTCTTCTAAAAGGAATGGGAAAAATGAAGTCACACGGGCTTGGCTTTTCTTCCCTCCTCCTCCCCAGACCCTGCCCTGGGAATTTCCAAGAAGGAGGATGCAGGTTTCCCACATTCCCCCAGATTTTGTTTTTATTTGGTGCTTTGATGGAAACACGGGATTGCATGTTTCACTGGTCCCAGGTGTTTAAAATGACTAAGAGCGTGAACGCACAGGAGCGTCCACGGAAGAACTCGGCCAAGGACTCCAGCCAGGTACAGCCTCGGAGATGAGGAGAGGACGGACGGACGGACGGACGGACGGACCGGCTCAGCCAGGGTCTGAACCGACCTTTGTCCAGGAAGCCGCAGGCTAGCCGCCGTGACTCTCGGAGTGAGGAATTTTTATGGTTCCTGGGTGCCTCCCCTGAGTTTGCCCGGTGCAGTGTCTGGCTCCTTCTGCGGCCGCAGTCACCGTAAGAATGAGGGTCAGGGGGTTGGAGCATCATCCGGATACGCCAAGGTTGTGGGTTCCGTCCCTGGTCAGGGCACATACAAGAATTTTTTTTTTTTTTTTTAATTACAGAGAGGAAGGGGGAAAGTCAGAAACATCGATGAGAGAGAAACACCCATCAGCTGCCTCCTGCACACCCCCCACTGGGGATGTGCCCGCAGCCAAGGCACATGCCCTTGACCGGAATCGAACCCGGGACCCCTCAGTGCGCAGGCCGACGCTCTGTCCACTGAGCCAAACCGGTTTTGGCCACATGCAAGAATTGACCAGAGAATGCACAGATACGGGGAACAGCAAATCAATGTTTCTCTCCCTCTCGCCCTCTCTGAAAAATCAATCAGTAAAAATTGAAATAGCCGAAACCGGTGTGGCCCAGTGGATAGAGCATTGGCCTGTGGACTCAAGGGTCCCAGGTTCGATTCCGGCAAGGGCATGTACCTTGGTTGTGGGCACATCTCCAGTGGGGGGTGTGCAGGAGGCAGCTGATCAATGTTTCTCTCTCATCGATGTTTCTGACTTTCTATACCTCCCCTTTCCTCTCTGTAACAAATAAAAGATATTAAAAATTTTTTAAATAAATATTTTTGTTTTTCTGATAAGGGATACTATCATCACTGTTGCTTTTATTATTTTTTTAGGATAATAAATTGTTATTTTCTGTGGCGTTGCTGGGTGGGCGCCAAATGTGGGAGCCCCTTTCACGTCCCGCGTGATTCAGGGTCCCCGGTTCAGGGTTCGGGTTTCTGGAGAAGGCCGCACACAAATCCATAGAGACTCAGAAAAACTTTAATTTGGGAAATGGGGGCCAAGCGGTAGTCCAACTCTAATGGGAGGACTCCTGCTCGCTCTGGCTTCACCATCCGGTTTATGAAGATGAAGATCATAAGATACACCCGTCTCCCCCAGGCAGGACACACCAGGAAAAGCCAATCAGTGAATCTTCTTAGGACTAACAGGTGGGGGCTGCTTCAACCACCAACATCCAGCCATTAGCTCCGACCCCTCAGAGCAGTTAAGGTGGACCAGCCCTCCGGACTCCCTGTCCACAGCTCTCCGTCATCAAAACAAGGATCGGCTTCCAGCAATTTTTTCCCAAACATTTTATTTGATTGATGAGAAACATTGTTTTGTTGTTCCATTTATTTATGCATTCATTGGTTGATTCTTTTAAAAAATATGTTTTTAATTGATTTCAGAGAGGAAGAGAGAGGGAGAGAGATAGAAACATCAACGATGAAAGGGAATCTTTGATCGGCTGCCTCCTGCATGCCCCGTCATACTGGGGATCCAGCCTGCAACCCAGGCATGTGCCCTTGGCTGGAATCGAACCTGGGGCCCTCAGTCCGCAGGCCAGCGCTCTATCCACTGAGCCACACCGGCCAGCGCCATTGGTTGATTCTTACAGGTGTCCTGGCGGGGGGATCGAACCTACAGCCTTGGTGTATTGGGATGATGTTCTAACCAGCTGAGCTACCCAGCCAGGGTTACTATTATTTTTGAATGACAGACTTACAGGCCTTCAAGGACTCTACCCTAGGCATTCTCCTGCCGTCCCCCTTCTCCCACTGGGCGAGGCCCCCCAGCAAGCGCTCCGTAGACCTTGGCTAAACAACCCTCACTCAGACGCCCCAGGAGGAATCCTGATTGGACCAGCTCTGTGGCCTTGAGCCAATGGCTTGAGGTCTCTGGGTTCTCAAACACAGAAAGAGCCTTTGCACGGGATCAATGAAAGAATGCTGTTAGGCACTAGGGGTGCTGCTTAGCAGTCAGGGCCAATACATGAGCCGGGGCTAACTGAGAAATGTGGTAGTGTCTCCCCAGGGCTCAAGGTTCTTCCTCCAGAACTGTCCTAAGGGGCTCGCTGATTCATCCAAACAGACAGCCAACCAGCCAGCCATCTATCCATCCACCCATCCACCCATCCACCCATGTATCCATCCATTCATCCATCCATCCATCCATCCATCCATCCATCCATCCACCCATCCATCCATGTATCCATCCATCCATCCATCCATCCATCCATCCATCCATCCATCCACCCATCCATCCATGTATCCATCCATCCATCCATCCATCCACCCATCCATCCATGTATCCATCCATCCATCCATCCATCCACCCATCCATCCATGTATCCATCCATCCATCCATCCATCCATCTATCCACCCACCCATCCATGTATCCATCCATCCATCCATCCATCCATGTATCCATGTATCCATCCATCCATCCATCCATCCATCCACCCATCCATCCATGTATCCATCCATCCATCCATCCATCCATCCATCCATCCATCCATCCACCCACCCATCCATGTATCCATCCATCCATCCATCCATCCATCCATCCATCCATCCATGTATCCATTCATCCATCCATCCATCCATCCATCCATCCATCCATCCATCCATCTATCTATCCATCCATCTGTTCAGCCATCCAGTAATCCATCTATCCATCTACTCATCCATTTATCCACACATCCATCATCCATCCACCCACCCACCCATCTCCATCCATCCATCCACCCATTCATCCATCCATCCACCCATTCATCCATCTATGTTCAGTCATCCATCTATCCATCCACTCACCCATCCATCTTCATCCATCCACCCATCCATCCATCCATCCATCCACCCATTCTTCCATCTATCTATCTGTTCAGCCATCCATCCATCCATCCACCCACCCATCCATCCATCCACCCACCCATCCATCCACCCACCCATCAATCCATCCACCCATCCATCCATCTCCAACCATCCACCCACCCATCCATCCATCCACCCACCCATCAATCCATCCACCCATCCATCCACCCATCCATCTCCATCCATTCACCCACCCATCCATCCATCCACCCATCCATCCACCCATCCATCTCCATCCATCCACCCACCCATCAATCCATCCACCCACCCATCAATCCATCCACCCATCCATCCACCCATCCATCTATCTATCCATCCATCTCCATCTATCTACCCATCCGTCCGTCCGTCCGTCCGTCTATTCAGCCAGCCAGCCAGCTTTCTGAAGCCACCACCTAAGCTAGAAGACCTCAGAGATGTGTCTTGACTCATGTTTGCCCCAGAGATGCTCTGGGCGTGACGGGGAGGTGGCCACTGCCCAGGTTTGCCCAAGAGCCAGAACGCACCTGCGGAGCCACAGGTCTCACCACGACGCAGACGCCCTCGGTCAGAACCTGTGTGTGAGTCACCGCTGGTGATCACAGGCGTCTGTCTTCCCAGGGGTTAGCCTCTTCCTCAACGTTTATGTCTAGTCTCCAAGGTCATGTTCCCATTGGGTTTTTAGAGAGAGTGCAAGGGAGGGAGGAGGGAGGACGAGGAGAGAGAGAGAGAGAGAGAGAGAGAGAGAGAGAGAGAGAGAGATTGGTTGCCTCCCACAGGAGCCCAGACTGGGACCAGAAATCAAACCTGTCACTCAGGTAAGGGCCCTCGACTGCCAATCAAACCCCGAACTCTCGGTGCACGGGCCAACACGCTAACCACTGAGCTACACCACCCAGGGCTCTCTCATTTCTTCTCCACGTTCACCCAGAACGTGCCACCCAGTGAGGGGTGGTGGCAATGGGGACCTCGCTCTGCCAGGAGCTCAGGGTGTCCCCCTATTGAAGCAGGGACAGTGGCAGTCTAAACGCAACGATGTTTGACTGACCCCCCATGGAAATCACGCTTGACGATACTCGTCCCTGAGCCATCCACTACCGAACACAGAAGCCACTTCCCCGAAGGTCGCCACGGACCCGTTCAGACCCGTTCTGTCCTTCCAGTTCTGAACTTGTGAGTCAGAGATGAGATTCCCGGCTGCTGGGGAAGTCTTCCTCCTGGGCCAGGGCGTTCCAGCTGCCAGCCTCATGCAAAGCATTCTGGGCCTTGCAAGGAAAAGGCCTTATCCAGCCCGGACTGGTGTGGCTCAGTGGATAGTGTCGGCCTGCAGACTGAAGGGTCCCGGGTTCGATTCCGGTCAAGGGCATGTACCTTGGCTGTGGGCACACGATGAGATGTTTCTATCTCATCGATGTTTCTAACTCTCTATCCCTCTCCCTTCCTCTCTGTAAAAATTCAATAAAATATATTTTTTAAAAAGTGAATAACTGGACGCCGAAACCAGTTTGGCTCAGTGGATAGAGAGTCGGCCTACGGACTGAGAGGTCCAGGGTTCGATTCCGGTCAAGGGCCTGTGCCTTGGCTGCGGGCACATCCCCAGTGCGGGGTGTGCAGGAGGCGGCTGATCAATGTTTCTCTCTCAGGGATGTTTCTGACTTTCTATCCCTCTCCCTTCCGCTCTGTGAAAAATCAATAAAACATATTTAAAAGAAAAGACAAGACTTTCATGGTTGGGGGTCAGCACCCCATGAGGAACTGTATTCAGGAAGTTGAGAAGCACTGCTCTCGAGTCCCTTCCTTGGATAATTTGAAAATGAGAACCTGAGATTTTTCACAAACGCCCTTCCCGCAGGCTCCCTGCTAAGGAAGGGCAGCTCGACCCCCCTCCGAGGGCGTTTCCTGGGGAGCCGCAGCCAGCAGACTGCCCGGAGCCGTCAGCCTCAGAAAGCCCAGGGCCACCTTCCTCACGCCTGGGGGGACCTCACACCCCGCTTTGTTAAGCTGATGAGTGTAATCCTCGCTGGTCCCAAGGACGGGGAGGTCCCCTGCGTCTCACCTTTTCTCCTGTTAATCGACGTATTGTCAGTGAATTCCCAGCGCCTCCTCTCCCCCCTGCCCCCCACGGTCAGACCCGAAAGGGAAGAGGGGGAAAAAACAGTCTTTTTCTCTTCCAACACCTTCTTTAGGGGTCCATTCCTCAAACCCACCGTCGGGGTTCGGGGAGCTGGCCTGGCTCCCTTACCCACCACCCCAAAACGGCCAAAGGTTTTTTTTTTTTTTTTTTTTTAGCCCTTTGCTAAGATGTTGAGCTTTTTTAATCATGGGTCCCAAGGACTGAGGCGGTGGTGGGTAAACTGCGGCTCTCGAGCCACAGGCGGCTCTTTGGCCCCTGGAGTGCGGCTCTTCCACAAAACACCACGGCCTGGGCCAGTCTGTGTTGAAGAAGGGGCGCTAGAAGAAGTTTAATTAAAAAAAAAAAAGGGGGCTCTCCAAAGGAATTTCGATCTTCGTGCTGTTGGCATTTGGCTCTGTGGACGGATGAGTTTGCCGAGGGAGGAATTCTACCAGTATCCCCACCTGTGGCTGTGGGATGGGGCCCCAGGAAGTCATTGATTTCAACTCATGCTTTTTTAAAAAAAATATTTTATTGATTTTTTTTTTTTTTTTACAGAGAGGAAGGGAGAGGGATAGAAAGTCAGAAACATCCATCAGCTGCCGACTGAGGCTCTAGGGGGTGGGCAGGAAGCAGCTGATCAGGGATCCTCTCTCCTCAGTGATGTTTCTGTCTCTCCTTCCCTCTCTGAAATCAATTTTTAAAAAAAAAATTTTTTTTAAATATATATTTTATTGATTTTTTACAGAGCAGAAGGGAGAGGGATAGAAAGTCAGAAACATCGATGAGAGAGAGACATCGATCAGCTGCCTCTTGCACGCCCCCCACTGGGGATGTGCCCGCAGCCAAGGTACATGCCCTTGACCAGAATCGAACCCGGGACCCTTCAGTCCGCAGTCCAACGCTCTGTCCACTGAGCCAAACCGGTCTCGGCAAAAAAAATTTTTTTTAAGAAACTTGACAACTAAGTGGAATGTGGCCTCCGGGCCGGGCAGGAAAAGGGACACCAGGTTGAAAAACAAGACACCTCAGGAAATACCAACTGTGGGCCATCGCTAACGGTGGTTTGGGCTCACAGCCGACAAGCATACCGTGTCCATGGACAGGACACGAGTGCTGCTGAGGGGTCTGCTGGAAGCCCTGTAGCTTTTCTATAGACAGAACCTATTTTTTTTTTTAACGAAATTTTGTTTCTGTAAAAAAAAACCTTCCAAAATAAAATCAATCAAGAAAACAAGAAAAACCCTTCCCTTGGGGGCTTGAAAATTCTTAGAAATCCAATGAATGGGAGTGCGCTGCCCCGCCCCACCCCTGCCCCGGGCACCGACAGCATTTGAATGTGCCATTGTGAACCGGGGCGGCCTGCCCTTTTGTTTGGGAAGAGCCTCCGATTCTCTGAAAAAACAGCTCCTCAAGTCTCATTCTTTGCTCTAAAGGTCTTTCCTGAGTCCTGGGGAGGGAGGAATTCTGGCCGCCAAGTCCCCATTTCCCCTCCCCATCGCCCCCATCCCCACCCCCATAGTAGCTTTCTCCCATTCTCCCCCCCCCCTGCCCGCACCCCGTGGGGAGGATTAGTAATGGAGGAGATGATACCCCAATCTCTCCCTGGCCTTGCCTCTGGCCTGCTCGGCCCAGTCTTTGCCAGATCTTTCCCTCCACCCTTCCTGTCTGCTCAGTCCCGCCATCAAACTCCTCACCCTCCACCCTTCTCTGCCCTTGCCCTTGCCCTGCCTCCAGTGCGGATCCTATGGGGCCAGTTTGGGGGCGACCTCCAGGCCTGGCTTCTCGGTAACTCTCAGCCCACTTCCAAAGGAGAGCAATAACGTTTGGACGAGGGTTACTCTGTATCCCGAGATAACGCTGTGATTCTCAACGTTGTCCAGACTGTACGGCGAAGGAAGTCGTGGTGCTCCTTGAAGAGCCCCAGGATCTAAAGATTTGCCCAGATCACTGCAAAGGGTACATTTAAGTCCTCTTCAATCTCAACCTTCAGTTTTTGCAGACGGGCAACCCGAGGCCTCAAACCTCTGAGCCCCTGTTCTTAAGGTAACATGATTTTGGGGGGACTCGGTGCCCGGATCTGAGCTGGAATCCAGGTGTTCCGCTATTCCTCGAGTCAGGATGAGCAGAAACTAAGGATAATTTGCTGAACAGAATATGGCCATGATTTATCCAAGGTCTGAACAAGGAACTTTTACTTCAAAGAATCTGTGTGCTTTGCCATACGATACCAAATTACCCTCCAAACTGTACTTGTGAGTTATGCTCTCCTTGCCAATGATGAAGTTTAGCAAAAAATAAACGTGTATTCTGGATTTGGTTAAAACAAACAAACTTCTTTCTTTGGCTACAACCCCCCCACTTAAATATATATATAATTGATTTTTCACAGAGAGGAAGGGAGAGGGATAGAGAGGTAGAAACATCGATGAGAGACATGGATCAGCTGCCTCCTGCACACCCCCCACTGGGGATGTGCCCGCAACCAAGGTACATGCCCTTGACCGGAATCGAACCCGGGACCCTTGAGTACAAACCCCCATTTCTCCTCGTTATATTAAGAGCTGAGCTCCAGCTGCATTCCGGCCCCCCCCCCCGCCCCCGCCCCAGTCCGTCTGACTGTGAAGGAGACAGGAGCAGGCCGCCCCCATGTCACTGCCCTATAGGCTATGCAGAATGCAAGGCACACGAGCCCAGCCAGTATGGCTCAGTGGTGGAGCCCCGACCTATGAACCAGGAAGTCAGGGTTGGATCCCCAGTGAAGGCCCAAGCTGGGATTGCGGGCTCGGTCCCCCAGCAGGGGGCAGCCCATCAGTGATTCCCTCTCTCATGGATGTTTCTCCCTCTCCTTTCTGCTCTGAAATCGATAATATATATTATTGTGCTGGATTTCATGTGACTTTTAAATACAGACATAGATTTAAAAGTCCCATGAAATATAGCCCCTACAGAGCTGGGGCTGGCTTCCTTTTTTCTTAAAAGCTGGGGATGAGCCCTAACCGGTGTGGCTCAGTGGACAGAGCGTCGGACTGCGGACGGAAGGGTCCCGGGTTCGATTCCGGTCAAGGGCATGGACCTTGGTTGCGGGCACATCCCCAGTGGGGGGTGTGCAGGAGGCAGCTGATCGATGTTTCTCTCTCATCGATGTTTCTAACTCTCTATTCCCTCTCCCTTCCTTTCTGTAAAAACCAATAAAATATATATATATATTAAAAATTAACACACACACACACACACACACACTTCGCTGAAACCGGTTTGGCTCAGTGGATAGAGCGTCAGCCTTCGGACTGAAGGGTCCCGGGTTCGACTCCGGTCAAGGGCATGGACCTTGGTTGCGGGCACATCCCCAGTGGGGGTGTGCAGGAGGCGGCTGATGGATGTTTCTAACTTTCTAACCCTCTCCCTTCCTCTCTGTAAAAATCAATAAAATATATATTAAAAGAAAAACACACCTAAGAACATAAAAGGACAGTGTTTGCCTCCTTGCCTCCCCCCTCCCCAGCACTGCAAGTCTTGAATAAACCGCATAACCATTTTGAACACGCATCCGAATTAAGCCAGAAAAAGTTCTCTCCCACAAGCCACTTGGTCTTTTTTTTAAATACATTTTATTGATTTTTGACAGAGAGGAAGGGAGAGGGGTAGAAAGCTAGAAACACCCACGAGAGAGGAACATCCATCAGCTGCCTCCTGCACACCCCCCACTGGGGATGTGCCCGCAGCCAAGGCACAAGGCCACAGGGGTCTTAATATCAGATTATCCGTTCCGGTCAGCTCAGCGCTTACGAACTGCAGCCTCGGGAAAGGCGGCCCGTCTGCCTGCCGGAAGCCAATCGGTGTTTTAATGACGGGGCGCTGTGCACAGGGCGTTTGGGGGGGCTGGTCCACCTCGATTGCCCTGAGGGGTCGGAGCTGGTCACTGGGATGTTGGCGGTTGAAGCAGCCCCACCTGTGAGTCCTAAGATCTCCGGATCGACTTTTACTGGTGTCTCTGGCCTGGGGGATTCGGCTGTGTCTGGTGATTTTAATCTGAATAAAAGGGATGGTGAGGCCAGAGCGAGGAGTAGTTCTTCCAGTAGAGCTGCACTACCGCCCGGCCCCCATTTCCCAAATCCATATTTTTCTGTCTCTTGATTCGTTTGTGTGCGGCCTCCTCCAGAAACCCGAACCCAGAACCAGGGACCCTGAGTCGCTTGGGATGTGAAAGGGGTTCCCACGTCACCCGAGTCTAGTCACCGTCACCCTCACACACAGGCCGGCCCACGGGTGCGGTGAGGGGGCCGCGGAGCGAGTGTTTCAGGGTTGGGGGCCATGGGTGGACCGATCCCCCCACTCCGCGTGGTCACACGGGGGCAGCCACAGGCGACACAGGGGGGCGATCACACTTTCATGAGGAACGCTGAGATGTGAGTTTCCCGTCAGGCTCACCAGTCCTGAAACGTGCACCCCTCTTCCGGGATCCCCCCCCCCCCGCCCCGCGCGCCCCAACCCCCAAATCAATTTCCAAAAAGCAAAAATCTCAGCGGTGCAAACAGCCAGCCCCTGGGCCTCAGCCTGTCAGGCCAGCAGCCACCGCCTTAGGACAGGGGGAAAATGGGCGAGGAGGGGAAGCACTTAGGACAATTTAGGTTTATTGCTCCCCCAAGCCAGGGGGGCATGCCCCAGGCACGGCGGGGGTGGGGGGAGGCGGGGATGCCTCATGGAGCCAGGGTTTTGGAGATCAGGCCACTGTCCAGCTCACCGGCTTTGGATTCAGGCTCAGCGGGTGTGTGTGGGGGGGGGGGGGGCAGCCTGAGCAAGCTGGGGAGCACGGAGGTGCGACGAGGCTTCCCTCAAAGGCAGGGGCAGGCTGACACCACAGCCACCACCTCGGTTTGAGCTTCAGCGGGGTCGCGGTGTGTCCTCGTTTCCTTTTTCAGCAACTTCCGCCCTGGCCAGGCTTGGTTTTGGTTGATTTTTTATTCTTTCTTTTTAAACATTTAATGAATCTTTATTGTTCAGGTTATTACAATTGTTCCTCTTCCCCCACCCCCCCATAGCTCCCCTCCACCCGGTTCCCACCCCACCCTCTGCCTTTACCTCCCCGCACTGTCCTCATCCATAGGTGTACGATTTTGTCCAGTCTCTTCCCGCACCCCCACACCCCTTTCCCCCTGAGAATTGTCAGTCCACTCCCTCTCTGTGCCCCTGTTTCTATTCTATTCACCGGGTTATTCTGTTGATCAGATTTTTTATTCTTCCTGTTGTTAATATTCACCTGAGGATTCTGCCCCCCCCCCCCGCCCCCATTGATTTCTAGAGAGAGTGGAAGAGAAGAGACAGAGAGAGATAAACATGGTTGCCTTCTGCACATGCCCAATCAGGGCTGGGGATGGAGCCCGAAATCAAGGCACCTGTCCTTGGCTGGACTTGAACCCGGGACCCCTCAGTCTGCAGGAGGACGCTCCATCCACAGAGACAAACCAGCTAGGGCTATTTTAAAAAAATTTTTTCTTTATATTTTTTACTGTGACCTAATTATATTCTTTTTTTTCTTTTCAATTTTATTTCCCAGTTACAGTTTATATTCAGTATTTTGTATTCGTTTCAGGTGTTCTGCTTCGTGGTTAGACAAATCACGTAACTTTTTATGGTTTAAAAGGGCTATTTTTCTAAAAGAAATCTTTATTGTTGGAAAGTACTACATACGACTGGGGTGGGGGATGGGGTTGGGCTGGAGGGAGTAGGTGGGGGAGGAAAGGGGGACATGGGTAACACTTTCAATAAAAAAGATTTTAAAAACGGATGGAGCCCTAAGCAGGCTTGGCTCAGCGGACTGAAGGGTCCCGGGTTCGATTCGGCCCGGGGGTACATGCCTGGGTTACAGGCTCCATCCCTGTCCCCCCCATCCCCTTGGGGGGGTGGGGTGCGGGAGACATAGGATCAGTGATTCTCTCATCACTGATGTTTCTCTCTCTCTTCCTTTTTGAACTCAATATAAATATTAAAAATAGCCTTAGTTTCTAACTCTCTCTCCCTCTCCCTTCCTCTCTGTAAAAAATCAATAAAGTATATATTTAAAAAATATTAAAAATAAAATACCCTTGGCTGGTGTGGTTCAGTGAATACAGCGTCGGCCTGTGGGACTGAAGGGTCCCGGGTTCGATTCTGGCCCAGGGCCCCTGCCCGGGCTGCAGGCTGGGTCCCCAGAGTGGGGTGTGCAGGAGGCGGCTGATCGATGATTCTCTCATCACAGCTGTTTCTATCTCTCTCCCTCCCTCCCCCTTCCTTCCTCAAGTCAATAAACATGTATTTAAAAAAATAATAAAATGAAATTTTAAAAAGGAATGAAAAAAAAATGCTACCTATATCACCCCCCCCCCATGGACCCCTTCTACCCCCCGTTTTGTCTCCTTTAACTTATTTACCACGTTGTCCCCAGCACTTGAGAATGAGGATGCACAAAACCATGTGGGCTCCTGCAACTGTGAGGAACGGACGGGCCTGTTCCAGCCACGAGGACGGTCCAGAGATGGGGGACGCTGACCACACCTTGCCATGCCAGCCGTCGGCAGTTGTGCATGGCTGCAGGCGGCCCAGGACCAAACCAGAGAGGATGGACCTTGCATTGCCACCATGTGTCCACCATCTGGATACCATTGCTGCCATGGACACGTAAAGAACTATTTGACACTGAAACTGGGACTCAGAACAGTTGGACATTGAAACTGACACGCAAACATTTTTTGTTCTTATACATTTATTTCTAGTGTGCAGAGGCAAGACATTTTTGAAGAAAAGAAACAGGGGGGAGTGATTGATATAGAGGCAGGGAGGCATTGAACAGGCTGTCAAGCTACAGGGGGAGGCTGGGGTGGATGGGAGGAAGATGCAGGGGGAGATCAACCGAAGGACTTGTGTGCATGCATATGAGCATAACCAATGGATGAAAGACACTGGGGTGGGGAGGGGGGCAGGTGGGGACATGTGCTGGGGGTAGGGGAGGCTGGGGGGAGGTTATGGGGGGAGGAAAACATATGTACTACTATTAAATATAAGTTATACTGCACACAAAAAAATAAAAAAATAAGTAAATAACATGAGGCTGAATTAAAAAAAAAAAAAAGAGGAATGAGGATGCAGCGCAGGGATGGAACTGGGCCCCGGGAGGATGTGTATTGAGTCGGGGGTGTCAGTCGCCAGCACACACAGGCGCCCAGGGCTCCGGGTGATCGGTGGGAAACACCCTCCCCCCAACACACCTTTCCCCCCCAAACTCAGCCCCAAGCAGTCCCCGGAGATAACAGGCTGGAATTCCCTTCCAACTCAGAAAACAGGCCCCCAGGGTGTAGAGATAAACCTCCCTCAGAATGGGGGGCGGGCGGCTGAGCCGCCCCAGGAAGGATTTCACAAAAGGCTGCTGGCTTCTGACAAAACAAACTGGTTCTGGCTGGAATGGAGAGCCGGGCGGGCGGGCTGGGCCTCCCCCGGGGAGGGGAGGGTGAGGGGAGACCAGATCCAGTGAATTGCAAATGAAGAGCCTTTAGCATTTTTGCAGGGAGCGTTCTTGGGAGGCGAAGTTCCTCCTGTCTGGCCTTGGCCTCCCCCGCCCGCCCAGTCCTAGGGCTCTGGATTGGATTCTTCTCCAAATAAAATGAAATTTAAGAGTTGTTCTTCGGAAAGACGTTGTGTGCGTCTATGCATGGCCCCAGGTCACAGGCGATGGGGTGGTGAGGGCCTGGGGGGGGGGGACTGGAGGGAGGATAATGGGGAGGGAAAGGGGATATGTGTGATCCTTCAACCACAGAGAATTATGAAAAATAAAAGGATGGCCCTGACCCATGTGGCTCAGTGGCTAGAGCGTCGGCCTGCGGACTGAAAGGTCCTGGGTTCGATTCTGATCAAGGGCATGTACCTTGGTTGCGGGCACACCCCCAGTGGGGTGTGTGCAGGAGGCAGCTGATAGATGTTTCTCTCTCATCGATGTGTCTGACTTTCTATCCCTCTCCCTTCCTCTGTGAAAAATCAATAAAATATATTCTTTTAGAAAAGGAAAGAATGGTTGGTTAAAAACAAGAAAAGAGTTGTTGGTTAAAAGAAAAAAAGAAAAGAGTTGTTGGTTAAAAGAGAAAAAGAATCGTTGGTTGAAGAGTAAAGCCGTTTGCTGGAGACGTAAAAGATCGCGTTGGCCAATGGTTAACGGAGCGGCCCTCCCTCAGGAATGCTGGGGGAGAGGACTTTGGAAAGACATTGACCCTAAACGCCCCCGTTATCTGGCCACACCAGCCCCCGGCAGACCAAGGCAGAACCGTGCCTGGGGACGAGGGAGAGGGTGAGGAAAGTTCTTGCACAAAGCTGGGCGTCGCGGGAGTTGGTGTGAAGTCGGTTCTGTGGCTTTAAACGCACTCACAGGTCACCGCTGAACAGTGTCTGTGACGTCCCTTCCACGCAGCGGCATTGATAATGTGAGGTCTTCAGAGGAGGCCCTGCAGATGGGGCGGTGGGGCCTGGGGTGAGGGCACAGGACAGGGGGAGAAGGGGGACCTATGTAATACTTTCAGCAACAAAGAATTATTTTTTTTTAAGTGTTTTGTTGAAACCGGTCTGGCTCAGTGGATGGAGCATCGGCCTGCGGACTGAGGGATCCCGGGTTCGATTCCGGTCAGGGGCATGTGTCTTGGTTGTGGGCACATTCTCAGTTGCAAGAGTGTAGGAGGCAGTTCATCCATGTTTCTAACTCTCTGTCCCTCTCCCTTCTTCTCTGTAAAAAAAAATCAATAAAATATATAGATTTTTTAAAAATAAAGGGAAAAATAATGTGTTTCATCCTTTCAAAGCACTGGTGTTGGGGTTGGGGGCACGGCAAAAAGAAATACAAACCATTGCCCACACCCCTGCCTCCTCCGTCCCCAAGCGAAGCACATGGGCCACATCAAAACCAGGGACAAGTAACTGGAAACCAGCCGGTAACGGAGCGGCTGGACAGACCACGCCAACCGAGGACCGAGGACCGGGCGCTGCCGGGAGAAGGGGTCCGGGCATCGGCAGAGGCAACACCCCAGCCCGAGGCCCCTCTTACCCACGTTGCTCTCCAAAATGTTCATCATTTTTTAAAAATATATTTTATTGGTTTTTTTACAGAGAAGAAGGGAGAGGGAGAGAGAATTAGAAACACCCATCAGCTGCCTCCTGCACACCCCTTCCTGGGGACGTGCCCGCACCCAAAGTACATGCCCTTGACCGGAATCGAACCCGGGACCCCTCAGTCCGCAGGCCGACGCTCTGTCCGCCGAGCCACACCGGTCGGGGCTCCAAATGTTCATTATTAACACGTAATCCGACATGTATAAAAACATGGAAACCAACAGCAGGAGGTTCATGAAATGGTGATGAAAGCGCAGGCTGTGTGGCCATGCCACCGTTTTTCCTCCTGTTCCTGTATTTATGGAGCGAGGCCGGTGCACGACATTGGTCTCCAACGCTCCATCCCTCTCCTTTCCTCTCTGCAAAAATCAATAAAATATATTAAATAAATAAATAAATAAATCTAAGAGTGTGGCTCTGGCCGGTGTGGCTCAGAGGACAGAGCGTCGGCCTGTGTTCTGGAGGGTCCCGGGTTCGACTCCCACCCAGGGCACAAGCCCCAGGATGTGGGCTCGATCCCCAGGTGGAGGGAGTGCAGGGAGCGGCCCATCCATCATTCTCTCTCTTCAGGGATGTTCCTCATCAGGGATGTTTCTGTCTCCCTCCCCCTTCATTCCCGAAATCAGCGACAGAAAATAAAAATGTGTTTAAAACACAGAAATCTACCAGTTGGCTCGCAGCGTCGACTCGGACTCTGTTGCAGGTGCGGGTGTTCCCGGGGCGAAGGTGATGTCACAGATCCGCCTGCCGGTTGTGCCGAACACTCGTAGTCGGGGGAGGTCCGGACTTTCCGGTCACGAGCGGATCCAGAGGATCGGGCAGAGTTGTCAGTGCCGTCACCCCGTCCTCCACACTCCACCCTGTCCTCCTCACTCCACCCCGTCCTCCTCACTCCACCCTGTCCTCCTCACTCCACACTGTCCTCCTCACTCCACACTGTCCTCCTCACTCCACCCCGTCCTCCACACTCCACCCCGTCCTCCACACTCCACCCTGTCCTCCTCACTCCACCCTCTCCTCCTCACTCCTCCCCGTCCTCCACACTCCACCCTGTCCTCCTCACTCCACCCCGTCCTCCACCCCGTCCTCCACACTCCACCCCGTCCTCCTCACTCCACCCCGTCCTCCACACTCCACCCCGTCCTCCACACTCCACCCCGTCCTCCACACTCCACCCCGTCCTCCTCACTCCACCCTGTCCTCCACACTCCACCCCGTCCTCCACACTCCACCCTGTCCTCCACACTCCACCCCGTCCTCCTCACTCCACACTCCACCCCGTCCTCCTCACTCCACCCCGTCCTCCACACTCCACCCCGTCCTCCACACTCCACCCTGTCCTCCACACTCCCCCCCGTCCTCCACACTCCACCCTGTCCTCCTCACTCCACCCTGTCCTCCTCACTCCACCCCGTCCTCCACACTCCACCCCGTCCTCCACACTCCACCCTGTCCTCCTCACTCCACCCCGTCCTCCACACTCCACACTGTCCTCCTCACTCCACCCCGTCCTCCACACTCCACCCCGTCCTCCACACTCCACCCTGTCCTCCACACTCCCCCCCGTCCTCCACACTCCACCCTGTCCTCCTCACTCCACCCTGTCCTCCTCACTCCACCCCGTCCTCCACACTCCACCCCGTCCTCCTCACTCCACCCTGTCCTCCTCACTCCACCCCGTCCTCCACACTCCACCCCGTCCTCCACACTCCACACTGTCCTCCTCACTCCACCCCGTCCTCCACACTCCACCCCGTCCTCCACACTCCACCCTGTCCTCCACACTCCCCCCCGTCCTCCACACTCCACCCTGTCCTCCTCACTCCACCCTGTCCTCCTCACTCCACCCCGTCCTCCACACTCCACCCTGTCCTCCTCACTCCACACTGTCCTCCTCACTCCACCCGGTCCTCCACACTCCACCCCGTCCTCCACACTCCACCCTGTCCTCCTCACTCCACCCCGTCCTCCACCCCGTCCTCCACACTCCACCCCGTCCTCCTCACTCCACCCCGTCCTCCACACTCCACCCTGTCCTCCACACTCCACCCTGTCCTCCTCACTCCACCCCGTCCTCCACCCCGTCCTCCACACTCCACCCCGTCCTCCACACTCCACCCTGTCCTCCTCACTCCACACTGTCCTCCTCACTCCACCCCGTCCTCCACACTCCACCCCGTCCTCCACACTCCACCCTGTCCTCCTCACTCCACCCCGTCCTCCACACTCCACCCCGTCCTCCTCACTCCACACTGTCCTCCTTACTCCACCCCGTCCTCCACACTCCACCCTGTCCTCCTCACTCCACCCCGTCCTCCTCACTCCACACTGTCCTCCTCACTCCACCCGGTCCTCCACACTCCACCCCGTCCTCCACACTCCACCCTGTCCTCCTCACTCCACCCCGTCCTCCACACTCCCCCCCGTCCTCCACACTCCACCCTGTCCTCCTCACTCCACCCTGTCCTCCTCACTCCACCCCGTCCTCCACACTCCACCCCGTCCTCCTCACTCCACCCTGTCCTCCTCACTCCACCCCGTCCTCCACACTCCACCCCGTCCTCCACACTCCACCCTGTCCTCCACACTCCCCCCCGTCCTCCACACTCCACCCTGTCCTCCTCACTCCACCCTGTCCTCCTCACTCCACCCCGTCCTCCACACTCCACCCTGTCCTCCTCACTCCACACTGTCCTCCTCACTCCACCCCGTCCTCCACACTCCACCCCGTCCTCCACACTCCACCCTGTCCTCCTCACTCCACCCCGTCCTCCACCCCGTCCTCCACACTCCACCCTGTCCTCCACACTCCACCCTGTCCTCCTCACTCCACCCCGTCCTCCACACTCCACCCTGTCCTCCTCACTCCACCCCGTCCTCCACACTCCACCCTGTCCTCCTCACTCCACACTGTCCTCCTCACTCCACCCCGTCCTCCACACTCCACCCTGTCCTCCTCACTCCACCCCGTCCTCCACACTCCACCCTGTCCTCCTCACTCCACCCCGTCCTCCACACTCCACCCTGTCCTCCTCACTCCACCCCGTCCTCCACACTCCACCCCGTCCACCCCGTCCTCCTCACTCCACCCCGTCCTCCACCCCGTCCTCCACACTCCACCCCGTCCTCCACACTCCACCCCGTCCTCCTCACTCCACCCCGTCCTCCACCCCGTCCTCCTCACTCCACCCCGTCCTCCACACTCCACCCTGTCCTCCTCACTCCACCCCGTCCTCCACACTCCACCCTGTCCTCCTCACTCCACCCCGTCCTCCACACTCCACCCTGTCCTCCTCACTCCACCCCGTCCTCCACACTCCACCCTGTCCTCCTCACTCCACCCCGTCCTCCACACTCCACCCCGTCCTCCACACTCCACCCCGTCCTCCTCACTCCACCCCGTCCTCCACCCCGTCCTCCACACTCCACCCCGTCCTCCACACTCCACCCCGTCCTCCTCACTCCACCCCGTCCTCCACACTCCACCCCGTCCTCCACACTCCACCCCGTCCTCCTCACTCCACCCCGTCCTCCACCCCGTCCTCCACACTCCACCCCGTCCTCCACCCCGTCCTCCACACTCCACCCCGTCCTCCACACTCCACCCCGTCCTCCTCACTCCACCCTGTCCTCCTCACTCCACCCCGTCCTCCACCCCGTCCTCCACACTCCACCCTGTCCTCCTCACTCCACCCCGTCCTCCACCCCGTCCTCCACACTCCACACTGTCCTCCTCACTCCACACTGTCCTCCACACTCCACACTCCACCCCGTCCTCCTCACTCCACCCTGTCCTCCACACTCCACACTGTCCTCCACACTCCACCCTGTCCTCCACACTGCACCCCGTCCTCCACATGTCACCCTGTCCTCTAGACGTCACCCTGTCCTCCACATGCACGGCCTGTCAGCCAGCAGGTTCCCCTGAGATCTGCTTCTTCCGGGAATGCAGGTCCAATGAAGCATTTGTCCTGAATCATCGCCCCCTACCCCCTCCGTGAAATAGCCTTGTAATCAAGTAATGGGGGGAGTGGGGAGGGAATGATCTGCCTTTGGGTACCTGTTTAAAGGTAAAATGTATACTTAAAGCTCAATAAACGTTTATTTTAATGTTAAAAAATGTATTTTATTGATTTTTTACAGAAGGGAAGGGAGAGGGATAGAGAGTTAAAAACATCGATGAGAGAGAAACATCGATCAGCTGCCTCCTGCACACCCCCTACTGGGGATGTGCCCGCAGCCAAGGTCCATGCCCCTGACTGGAATCGAACCCGGGACCCTCCAGTCCGCAGGCCGACGCTCTATCCACTGAACCACACCGGTCAGGGCCACCCTCTTAGATTTAAAGTGCAGGAGTGTGTCCTCAACAGAAACGCATCTGTGAAAATAAAGAGATGTGTAATAAAGGAATATGTATGTGAGTTATGGGTTTTTTTTTAATTTGAGGGATTTAAATTTCTAAAATATCTCTATATTTTTAAATTCTTCGTTGTTTAAAGCAGTACATGTCTCCTTCCTCCTCCCGCCGTGGACCTCTCCCAGGCGCCCCACGCATGTTGTATTCCAGGAGAGCTGACGTCCTGCATTATTTCGTGTGGGTTTCTGGGGGTACACCAGGGCGGCTGGACCATCAGAGGCTGCATTTTCTGTACCCACCTCGCACCAGACGTAGCCAGGGCACCACGATTAGTCTATTTACTGTGCTGTAGAGATTAGGTTTTTTGTTCCCCCCTCCCCTCCCTGTAACCCAGCCTTGGGCATGGTCTCATTTCGACACCTTATGACACCTTATCTAAGGGACGGTCCCATCTTGTAGGGTGTGAGGCCGCAGCCCTGGCCCCTGGCACTCAGTCCCCTCCCCACCCCTCACTTGTGAAGGACGAGAAAAATGTCCCCAGTGTCTCCTGGGGAGGAAGAGAAAAAATCACCTCCGTCCTGGGACCCACTGTGCTCCAGACCCCTGGACACGTCACCCCGTTCGTGCTACAGAACCAGCCAGGAGCCTGGTCCCTCCCGGGCGGCCGACAGAGCAGTCATGGGTCATTTAAGTATTTATTCGGCGCGCAATTCCGTATCATTCCCCAGAACAGGGGGAGCTCCTTTGTTGTGGGCGATTCCCTGCGTTTTACCTTGGCTCACCATTCATTCCCTTGGAGAGAAAAATAAAAGAATTTATTACCTCACAATAAACAACACAAATTTTTAAAAAATCTTTATTGTTCAGTTTATTAATTACATTGTTCCCCTTTTGCGCCCCCCCATAGCTCCCCTCCACCTGGTACCCATCCCTCCCTCCGCCCTCACCGCCCTCCACTGTCCTCTCCCATAGGTGCATGATTTTTGTCCAGTCTCTTGCTGCACTTCTCACACCCCCTTTTTCCCCAAGAGTTGTCAGTCCATTCCCTCTCTATGCCCGTGATTCTGTTACATTCACCAGTTTATCCTGTTCATCAGCTTATTAATTCGCTTGAATCTTAGATTCATTTGTTGATAGATGTAACACACATTTTTTTAAACGACTATGCAACATGGGATTTTGGGTGTTTTTTTAAACTACCCAGCGATGGGGTTTCTCTGTTTGATTTTGTTTTGTCTGACTTTTTTACTTTTGGATTTTTTTTTTAACTACAAGCAAAATCATGTATTTATTTCTTTAAAAAAAATTTTTATTCTTTAAAGTATTACAAAGGGTAGTACACACGTTTCCTTCCCCCCTCCCATTGACCTCCCCCCAGCCTCCCCACCCCCATCACGTATTTACTCTTAAAAATCCTTTCTTGATAAAAGTCGGACACAGGTCCCATCTTTGGTGGCAGGAACCCCTTCCAGGCCGCCCCCGCCCCCCCTCTGATTTCTTTTTTAAAGATCATAATCTTTAAAACCGGTGAACCTTTTGTAATAAAGTTTAAAGATTCAGCAGGGCTGTATCAGATCCAGGGGAGATCCAATCCGGGGGTAGGGTGGGTCTGGGCGGGGACGGGAGGAGGAGGGGAGGGTCTTGCCTGGGGACCTGGGTGGGGGCGTAGGGATGGGTTTGTCCCCTTATTTAAGGAGCAAGCGCCCACCTCTCCAGTCTTGGGGACGGAGGCTACCGCACTGCGCTCTTCGGAAATGTGAGTATCCCTGGGACATCCCCATTTCCCCCCCCAAACCCAGCCTTCCTTCCTACCCGCACCACATCTCGGGTTCCTGATACAGGTAGGAAACGCCTGTTCTCCACGTGGCCAGGGTTGTGGGGTTTGGGAACCCACGTGGCGGCTCTCTGAACCCATCTCCCTGGTCCCAGCCTCCTAGATTCACCCAAAAAGGCCTACCCCTTAGAAGTAAGGAACCCCTACGCTCTCCAGCCTGGGACCCAGCATCCATGTGGGTGTTTAGGTCGATGGACTCAACTTTGAGTAGGGAAACCCTGCCCAACCCACACCCCAGGTGCAGGGATGGAAGCAAACGCTGCCACCCTGACTTTCCCAGGCCCTTTCAAGGGGATAGAGCCAAAAAGGGGGGGGGGGGGGGAGAGAAGGGCTTGAACAAACCCCCAAAGGCGTCATTTAGGATTTCCAAACCAATGCTTAGGATCCCCAGCTGCTGCTTTTGCAAAATCCCCTTAAACTCCGCACAGGATGGGGGTTCAAGTAACTACGGATCTGTCCTTTTTAACTCTTTCTCCGCTTCCCAGGACGTGCGCACGTGTCCCAGCGGGTCGTCGCGAGCGAGGCCCCCCTCGGAGGGCGAAGGCACCCGGAGACCCCTCGGCTTGTGGCACTCAAACTGTGGGGGCACTTTCTGCGCTGGAGCGAAGTGCCGCCACTTTTTGAGTTCCACCGGCCGGGCCTGAGCTGCTGCTGTCGCTGCGGGGCCGGAGCGGCCTGCGCGCCGCGGCCTCCAGGGGGCGCGCGAGCCCCGGGCGGCGGGGACAGCGCTCCCCGGAGCCACTCAAATGCGCGGGCACTCTCCGATGGCCGGGCGGAAAGTGCTGCACCATTTGAGTGTCACCGAGGGGCACAGCCGGGGTCCCCCCTCCCCGGTCCCACTTCCCACACACAGATCGGGGCTCCCAGGCGCGGCCGAGGTCGGAAGGGCCTCGGGGCCGCCTAAGGCGCACGGAGCGGGGCGCGCCGTGTGCGCGCGTGGGCAGCTCCCGCTGCTGAAGTCGCCCCACGAGCCGGCAGCCGGACGCGCCCTCGACATGTCGGCGATGCCGGGGTCCCCTCTGAGCCTTCCCTGGCGCGGGTCCGGGGCTTTTTTCAGGCAGCAGCGTGTCCGGGAGTGAGGATGCCCCGTCGGGGGCCGCCCCTCCTGTCGGAGCCGCCCGCCCGGACGCAGCCGGGGGCGCTCTAAACGGGAGCACTCGCCGTGCGTGTGGACAGGAAAGTGCTCCCGTTTCGAGTGTCCCCGTCTGCGGGCAGCATCCGGGAGGCCGGCGGCGGGGATCGGGGCTGCCTGGGGTGGGGGACGCCGAGGGCTCTGCCCGCCGCGGCCACCAGAGGGCGTTGGCGCTGAGTCTCCCCCGGGCGGGCAGTCAGTCCCTCGGCGCGGGAACGGCCGGCTGCACAGCGTCACCTTTGGGGTCCCGCCCGGAGCCCTGGGAACTCCCTGCCCGTCGGGATAGCATGGAGGTGGAAAAAGCGAAATAAAGTGAACCGTGTTCCCCGTGGACTCAGACTCCCGTGTTTTCTCCTCGCGCGCGCCTTCGTGGACGGTCTCGCGCACGGGCTGGAAGGGGTCCGATCGGAAAGCTGGGTCCGCCAGCCTCTTGTCTTCCCCACCTGCCCCATTCCCCGCACCCGAGCCCTTGGATGGGTCTCAGGCCCCCGCCCCAGCAGGCACCCAGGAGGAAGGAAAAGAAAAGGCAGCTGTGGCTGGTCTGGGGGGGGGAATGGAGGCCCAACAGGGAAACTAGGATTCTTCTGCCCCCCCCTCCCCGGACAGGGATCTGGGTGCATGAGCCTTATTCCCTTTCAGGAGGCAACCAATGTTTCTATGGATAGTGTTTTTCCTCTTTCCACGTGCAATGTGGCGAGAGTTGGGGTTCAGTTTGAGTGGAGGAGCTGGGGATGAAAGATGAGAAGACGCTGGAATTGGGATAAGAAGCTGGGGCCAGGCTAGTCTGTTCTCCCTCACGGAGACATAGCAACTCCAAACCCACGGAGTGTTTATACATCACACAATACAAAGGGGTCTCCAGCATTAGGATTAACGGGGTTTTGGGGATCCCACGCCCTATGCATGCCCCCACTCCCAGCCAAGCCTGCATTTTCATGTCAAGACCGTGTCTCCCCAACACCTGGAGCAGAGGGAAGCCGAGCTGAGAACATCCAGCCTCACTGGGGAAGGTTTTTCCAAGACCCGGTTTTCCCAGGCCCCTTGGGTTCAGCCGGGACAAAGATTCCCAATGTTCTGGGTGTGTTACCGGGGCGCCCTCCACAGTCTCCACGTGGGAAAGCGTCGGGGAGTCCCAGGTGGGGAGCCCCCCAGGAGGAAGCCATGGGGAAGCGGGGCCGGGGTTCCTGCCCAGCCTCCCAGCGGGGGCGGGGACCCTGAACAGCCACACGGAGCTCCCCACCACCGCCCTGTTCCGCTTCCAGCACCCAGGAGCCCCGTCCCCAGGTGCCCGGCTCCATCCCCCACAGTGAGGGACGCTGGCCCATCTGCACCGTCTCCACCCAAACCTCCCGCAGGGTCCTGCCCGGCCTGTACCCCCAGCTGGCGGCAGGTGCCCGCCCTGCTCCCTGGGCTCCCAATGGGGGTGCATTTCCGGGGGGGCCAGCCTTAAGGGCTGGGCTGTGCAGGCCCCTTGGTTCTGAGGACAGGCCAGAGTTTCCCTGATCTGGACACCATCCCATCGGGTTGATTCAAGCCTGGCCTCTGACCACTTTTAAGTGTTTTATTGGTTTCAGAGGGACAGAGACACATCAATGGTGGGGATCACGTGTGGGCTGCCCCCTGCGCGCCCCACTCCAGCACCGAGCTCACCCCCTGGGCGTGTGGGTGACCGGGCAAGAGGCTCCTGCTCCCCCTCCGAGCCCCCTGGCAAGCCTCCCCAGGCCGGGCCCATTGGTGTCAGAGGGCAGCCTCCATCCGCTCCCCCACTGCTCTCGGGCTCCCCCCAAGCAGCACTGACGGGGAGCCAGTCGCCTGCCCGCCCAGCAGCAGCAGCAGTCCACTGTCACCCCCACAGTGTGAGTCTGTTTGGGGTCTGATTGTGTTATTGCAGAGCCTGGGCCTGGTTTCTCTATTCGCTGCAGGCCGTGGCCCCCCGACACCCCCAGGTCTCCCGACATGGTTAAGCGTCCCCTGGGCTGGAGGTGGGCGACATCAATCCTTCAGTTCCGGCCGCCTCACTTGGTTGGTCAGAGTGTGGTCCTGAGACGCAGGGTGTGGGTTCGATCCCCAGTCGGGGCTGAATCCCGCGTCAGGGCAAGTACAGGAGCCCCCCAGTGGCCCTGGAGGGTGTGCCTCAGTGGCGGGTGGGCCTGGGGACTGCAGGGTGCCAGGTTGCGCTGGGTCAGGGCACATGCCAGGGGTGTGTGCTCCATTCCCAACGGAGGGCACTTAGGGGGCAGCAGGTCAGTGATTCTCCTCCGGGTGGAGAGGGGAAGGGGAGGGGAGCGGTTTTGCCCCCAGAGTTGTGAGGGGGCGTGTTGGGGTGTGTCTCTGTTATTTAAGGCCAATCGCCCACCTCCCCAAAACTGGGGAGAGCAGCTACCCAGTGACAGGCTCCAGATCTGTGAGTATCGCCCCCATTTCACCAGATCCTCAATCCAACCTCCCCCCAACTAACCCCCCTTTAAGGAATAGGTAGAGACGGGAACCTCAAGGATGGCCTCACACCCGTTTTTCTGTGTTTTTTTAAAGTGTTTTATTGGTTTCAGAGAGGGAGAGAGACACGTCAATAGTGGGGATCACGGGTGGGTCGCTGCCTGCGCACCCCACACGGTGCATGGAGCCCACCCCCTGGGCGTGTGGGTGACCGGGCAGGCGGCCGATACTCCCCCCCCGAGCCCCCCTGGCAAGCCTCCCCAGGCCGGGCCCATTGGTGTCCGAGGGGAGCGTCCATCCGCTGCTTCCAGGGCTCACCCCGAGTCTGGAATGAGGCCTGAAACCTAGGTGTGCACCCCGGCTCGGGGTCCGACCAGGAACAATGTGGGGGTGGCCGTGTTTCACCCATTGGACCACTCAGCGGCAGCCCGAGTCCGTTTTCCGATGGTCAATTGTAGGTCTTGGTGCAATGCCTGGTGGCTTTTTCAAAAATGTATTTTATTGATTTTTTACAGAGGAAGGCAGAGGGACAGAAAGTCAGAAACATCGATGAGAGAGAAACACCGATCCGCTGCCTCCTGCACACCCTCCACTGGGGATGTGCCCGCAACCAAGGTCCATGCCCTTGACCAGAATCGAACCCGGGACCTTTCAGTCCGCAGGCCGAGGCTCTATCCACTGAGCCACACCGGCTAGGGCAAATGCTTCGTTCTTATATGGACACTTCTCAGAACTCCCCTTTTATTTATTTATATTTTTAATGTATATTTTATTGATTTTTTACAGAGAGGAAGGGAGAAGGATAGAGAGTGAGAAACATTGATGACAGAGAAGAAACATGGATCAGCTGCCTCCTGCACCTCCCCCCCCCCCCACTGGGGATGTGCCTGCAACCAGGGTACATGTCCTTGACCGGAATCGAACCCGGGACCCTTCAGGACACAGGCTGAGGCTCTATCCACTGAGCCACACCGGTTGCAATGCCTGGTTTCCTTCTCTTCGCTGGAGGTCTGTAGCTCCCCATCAGCCCCGGATCTCGTGACATTACCCAGTGTCCCCTGGGGTGGGAGTGGACGCCATCGCTCTGCGTGGGGAGCCCCTGCCGCCCTCCACCCCCTCATGGCGCCCCCGTCTCCAAACCCAGAGCTCCCTGTCCTGCCCTCCAAGCAGAACGCACTGCTTCTGCCGGCGGGGGTGACTCTTGGGGACACACAGACACCGAGTCCGGCCGGCGGGACGTGGACGAGGGGTCCGGATGGCCTCCTCATCCTGCGCAAGGGCGGGCGCGGTCAGCAGCCGAGGTCCAGGTAGGGCTTGGTCCAGCGGAGCGCCTCCAGCTCTCTGTGGGTGACCGGGCTCAGGTGCATGCCGAACAGCCTGCGGGCACAAGGGGGCGCTGGGGCGCACTCACCTTGGATCCGTTGTGCGCCCCGCCCCCCCGCCTCGCGGAAACCAGTTCCTGCTCAGTTGGGGTGCCTTCTCAGTCGGTTAGAGTGTGGTCCTCACACGCAGGCTGTGGGTTGGATCCCCAGTGGGGGCTGGATCCCCACTAAGGACTGACTTCCCTGTCAGCCAGGACCAGACTCCACCGCCGGCCCTGCCTGGTGCGGCTCAGCGGACAGACGTCCCCTGAAGGGTCCCGGGGACTAAGGGTGCCAGGTTGGGTCCCGGTCAGGGCCCTGCCGAGACTGTGGGTCCCTCCCCAGTGGGGGACATGCAGGAGGCAGCCAGACAATGATTCTCATCATTGATGTCTCTCTCTCTCTCTGAAATTAAAAAAAATTTATGTGTGTGTGTGTGTGTGTGTATCTATAATAATAAAAGCATAATATGCTAATTAGACAGGACCGCAGACAACCTTCCAGACAAAGCCATGGCAGTGGGGATCAAGGCAGAGGCAGTTAGGGGTGATCAGGCAGGCAGGCAGGCAGAGCGGTTAGGGGCGATTAGACAGGAAAGCAGTTTGAGGCCATCAGGGAGGCAGGCGAATGGTGAGGGGCAATCAGGGAGGCAGGCAAGTGGTTATGGGTGATGAGGCAGGCGGGTGAGTGGTTAGGGGCGATCAGGCAGGCAGGTGAGTGGTTAGGGGCAATCAGGGAGGCAGGTGGGTGAGTGGTTAGGGGTGATCAGGCAGGCAGGTGAGTGGTGAGGGGCAATCAGGCAGGCAGGCGAGTGGTGAGGGGCAATCAGGGAGGCAGGCAAGTGGTTAGGGGTGATGAGGCAGGCAGGTGAGTGGTTAGGGGTAATCAGGGAGGCAGGCAAGTGGTTGGGGCGATGAGGCAGGCAGGTGAGTGGTTAGGGGCGATCAGGCAGGCAGGTGAGTGGTTAGGGGTAATCAGGGAGGCAGGCAAGTGGTTAGGGGTGATGAGGCAGGCAGGTGAGTGGTTAGGGGCGATCAGGCAGGCAGGTGAGTGGTTAGGGGTGATCAGGCAGGCGGGTGAGTGGTTAGGGGTGATCAGGCAGGCGGGTGAGTGGTTAGGGGTTATCAGGCAGGCAGGCGAGTGGTTAGGGGTGATCAGGCAGGCAGGCAAGTGGTTATGGGTGATCAGGCAGGCAGGTGAGTGGTTAGGGGCAATCAGGCAGTCAAGTGAGCAGGCAGGCAAGCAGTTAGGGGGATCAGGCCTAAACAGGCAGTCAGACATCCCCTGAAGAATCCCGGATTGTGAGAGGGTGTGGGCTGGGCTGAGGGGCCCTTGCCCCATGCACATATTTTGTGCACCAGGCCTCTAGTGTGTGTGTCTGTGTGTGTATATATATATATATATATATATATATATAATTTTTTTAAAAAAAAACATCAATCAGGGGCCTTTTTGCCCTCCCTATGTGGGAGTCCCCTCTCTCCTTCTCCCCATTTGGGAGTCTGAACTGGTTCAGTAAATCTCCCCCTTTTCTATACCAAAAAATAAAAATAAAAATGCAACCAGTGAATGCATAAATAGATGGAGCAACAACTCTATCTGTCTCTCCAATCAATAAAAAAAATTTTTTTTAAAGAAAGCCTTGTTTTTATTTTATTTACTTACCTATTTTACTTTTAAAATATATTTTGTTGATTTTATACAGAGGGGAAGGGAGAGAGATAGAGTCAGAAACATCGATAAGGGAGAAACATTGATCAGCTGCCTCCTGCACACCCCCCACTGAGGATGTGCCCGCAGCCAAGGGACATGCCCTTGACCCGAATCGAACCCGGGACCCTCCCGTCCGCAAGCCGACGCTCTACCCACTGAGCAACATTGGTTCCGAGTTTACTGATTTCAGGGAGGAAGCGAGAGGGAGAGACAGAAACGTCAACGAAGAGAGAATCACTGGCCCACTGCCTCCTGCACCCCGTCCACCCCCCAAGAAGGAATGGACCCCAGACCCCGGGCTCCGCTCGGGGCGGGCGCGCTGGCCCCTCTCTCACCAGAGCACCCGCAGCTTGCAGCCGGGGTGCCGCAGCCGCCCGCAGAGCCGCCGCACGCCCGCGTTGCCCAGCGCGTTGTTGGTCAGGTAGAGCTCGGTCAGCGTCTGGTTGACACCCAGCGTGGCCGACAGGTCCTGCCCGGCTCGGGGCGTGAGGCCGCAGCTGTCCAGCCTGCGGGAGACACAGAGCTCGGAGCCCGCCGAGAGCCGCTTCCCCAGAGTCTTCAAACCGGTTTCGGCGATTATTATTATTATTTTTAAATACATATATATGTTTTATTGATTTTTTTGCAGGGAGGAAGGCAGAGAAATAGAAAGGCAGAAACATCCATCAGCTGCCTCCTGCACACCCCCCACCCACTGGGGACGTGTCCCATGCCCTTGACCGGAATCGGACCCAGGACCCTTCAGTCCGCAGGCCGACGCTCTATCCACCGAGCCAGACCAGTTTGGGCTATTATGATTTCTATTTTTATTTTTGAAAAAGATATTTTATTGACTTTTAACAGAGAGGAAGGGAAAGGGACAGAAAGCTGGAAACATCCATCAGCTGCCTCTTGCACACCCCCCCACTGGGGATGTGCCTGCAACCAAGGTACATGCCCTCGACCGGAATCGAACCCGGGACCCTTCAGTCCGCAGGCCTACGCTCTATCCACTGAGCCAGACCAGTCTCAGTTATGTTATTAAAAAATATATATATGTTCATTGACCTCAGCGAAGAAGAGGATGGGGGGGAGAGCGACACAGAAACGTCAGTGATGAGAGAGAATCATTGATGGGCTGGCTCCCGCACACCCCCAACTGGGGATCGAGCCCACAACCCGGGCAGGTGCCCTTGACCAGAATCGAACCCGGGACCCTTCAGTCCATAGGCTGATGCTCTATCCACGGAGCCAAACTGGCTAGGGAGGATGCAATTTTTAAAAATATATATTTTATTGATTTTTACAGAGAGGAAGGGGGAGAGATAGGGAGTTAGAATCATCGATGAGAGAGAAACACCGATCAGCTGCCTCCTGCACGCCCCCCACTGGGGATGTGCCCGCAGCCCACGTACACGCCCTTGGCCGGAATCGAACCCGGGACCCTCCAGTCCGCAGGCCGACGCTCTATCCGCTGAGCCACACCGGTCAGGGCCAGGGTGAAGTTTGTAGGGGACTAGCTGATAGGAAGACACAGTAGGGCCGGAGCAGCCGGGTTAAGACGCTGATGTGGGCATTTAAGGGGCCGGGCCGGGCGGCTCAGCGGGTCTGAGCCCCTCACACAGGGCGGAGGCTGCCAACGGGCCGGCCACCAGGCTCAGGGGCGGAGCGCTGACCGGGGACCGGAGGTCAGGGTTCGATGCCGGCCAGGGGCAAGGGCGGGCTGCAGGCTCCATCCCCAGGGCGGGGCGTGCAGGAGGCAGCCGGCCCGGGATTCTCGCTCATC
>CM050525.1:4781621-4811621 GCA_027563665.1 Antrozous pallidus | reverse complement strand
AGGAAGAGATGGAGGAAGACAAAGAGGAGGAGGGGAGGAAGAGGAGGAGGAGGAGAAAGAGGAGGAGGAGGGGGAGGGAGGAGGGGGAGGGGGAGAGGAGGGGAGGGGGAGGGGGAGGAGGAAGAGGAGGAGGAGGGGGAGGAGGAGGAGGAGGGGGAGGAAGAGGAGTGGGAGAGGAAGAGAAGGAGGAGGAGGGGAAGGAGGAGGAGGAGGAAGGGGAGGGGGAGGGGGAGGAGGGGGAGGGCGGGAAAAGGCAGAGAAAGAAGGAACAGGGAGGAGAGTGTTAAAGAGAAAGGGACACCATCTTTTGCCCTACTCAGCGGTCGGCAAACCAGGGCTCAAGAGCCACAGGCGGCTCTTTGGCCCGAGTGCGGCTCTTCCACAAAACACCAGGGCCCGGGCGAGCTATGTTGAGGAAGTGGCTGTAGACGTTTAACTTTAAAAAATGTGGCTGTCCAAAGAAATGTCAGTCATTGCTGTTGGTATCCGGCTCTGTGGTCGAGTAGCTGACCACTGACAGGATGGACACCGGAGGCCAGGTGACCTGCCTTCAGAGACCATCGTGATCTGGCCATTCGGTGTGTCTTTTAAAAGGGGGGTGTGGGGCAGAAGCCGGTGTGGCTCAGCGGATAGAGCCTCGGGCTGAAGGGTCCCGGGTTCGATTCCGGCCAAGGGCATGTGCCTTGGCTGCGGGCACATCCGGGGGGGGGCGTGTGTGCAGGAGGCAGCGGATGGATATTTCTCTCTCATCGATGTTTCTCACTCTCTCTCCCTCTCCCTTCCGCTCGGTAAAAAATCAATAAAATGTATATAAAAAATACAGTGAGAAGGGGATTATGGGAAGTGTCCACGGGAAGGCAGCATCCGTGTGCGTCCTCACAGGGAAAACAGGTGTCACCGGGGTGAAACCAGGGGCGGCAGCGGAAGGGGACTCCAGGCAGGAAGAGCCCTTTGAAGGGGGGCAGGGGTGGCCTGAGGGTTAGGAAGCGGGGAGCACAGCCCCAGGGAGCCGGGTGAGGAGAGCCAGCGCTGTGCCGGGACGCCTGCAGAAGGGGGGGCGCCTGCAGAAGGGGGGGCGCCTGCAGAAGGGGGGGCGCCTGCAGAAGGGGGGCGCCTGCAGAAGGGGGGGCGCCTGCAGAAGGGGGGCGCCTGCAGAAGGGGGGCGCCTGCAGAAGGGGGGCGCCTGCAGAAGGGGGGCGCCTGCAGAGGGGGGGCGCCGCGGGACTCACCGGAGGGTCTGCAGCCTGCACTGCGGGTGCCCCAGGCCCCCGCACAGCCGCAGCACCCCGGGGTCCCCCAGGTCGTTGAGGCTGAGGTCCAGCTCGGCCAGGCTGTGGCTCAGGGGCAGGGCGGAGGCCAGGTGGTCGCAGGCGGCGGCGGTGAGGCGACAGATCTTCACCCTGGTCGACACACAGGGGGCGTGGGCCGCGGCGCGCAAGGCGTTTCTCCGGGGACCGCCCGTCCCGGGGAAAGGTCAAAGGTAGCCCCGGCCGGTGTGGCCCAGTGGGTAGAGCGCCGGCCTGCGGACTGGAGGTCCCGGGTTCGATTCCGCCCAGGGGCACATGCCCGGGTTGCATGCTCGCCAATCAGTGATTCTCTCTCTCTCTTTAAATATATTTTATTGATTTTTTACAGAGCGGAAGGGAGAGGGACAGAAAGTCAGAAACATCGATGAGAGAGAAACATCGATCAGCTGCCTCCTGCACGCCCCCCACTGGGGATGTGCCTGAAACCAGGGTACATGCCCTTGACCGGAACCGAACCCGGGACCCTTCAGTCCGCAGGCCGACGCTCTATCCACTGAGCCAAACTGGATTTGGCAATCAATGATTCTCTCTCATCACTGATGTTTCTCTCTCTCTCTCTTTCTCCCTTCCTCTCTGAAATCAATAAAATTATATATTTTTATTTAAAATAATTTTTATTTAAAATATATTTATTATATTTTATTGATTTTTTTTTTTACAGAGAGAAAGGGAGAAGGATAGAGAGTTAGAAACATCAATACGTCAAAACCGGTGTGGCTCAGTGGATAGAGCGTCGGCCTGCGGACTGAGGGGTCCCGGGTTCGAGTCCGGTCAAGGGCATGCACCTTGGCCGGGGGCACGTCCCCAGTGGGGGGTGTGCAGGAGGCAGCCGATCGATGTCTCTCTCCCATCGATGTTTCCGACTCTCCCTCTCCTTTCCTCTCTGTAAAAAAAAAAAAAAAATCAATAAAATATATTTTCAAAAGAACAATTGCATTCCTTTCTACAGGCTGAATAATCTCCCAGTGCATGCAAATTCCACGTCCTGTTGCTGCTCTGCCCAGCCCTGACGGACATTCCAGTTGGCTGCTCCCAACACGGGGCGGCCACCCGGTGCATGCATCCCCCCCCCCCGCCGTCCGCCAGGAGGGACACTCACCACAGGATCTGCAGCCGGCACCCCGGGTGCCGCAGGCCCCCGCACAGCAGCCGCAGCCCCGCGTCCCCCAGCGCGTTGCCCGTCAGGTCCAGCTCCACCAGGTGGCGGCTGGAGCTCAGCACCGAAGCCACCTCCTGGCCCGCCTCGGCCTCCAGCTGGCAGTTCCGCAACCTGGGCGGGAGAGACACGTTGGAGGGGGTTGAGGGGGCCCCCCCGGGCTTGCTTTTCTGCCCCCCAGAGAGAGCCCGGGTCCTTCCCCAGCGCCGGCCCGCCCCTGTCGCCGAAGCTACAGACAGAGAGGTGAAGGGGAGACCTCGTGCTCCTCAGCCAGGATGTTCCCGACGGGGAAGCAATGTCCGCCCAGTGAGAGGGTGCCGGCCGAGGGGGGTCTCTGGAGCTCAGTGAGTGGGGTCTCCAGAGCTCTGCTGGCTGGCTGTGGGAGTGCACTGACCACTGGCGCTTGTGTCTGTGCCCCCTGGTGGTCAGTGCACATCACAGCTACCGGCTGGTTGTCTGGTTCTCCAATGGATGCTTAGGCTTTTATGTGTGTGTGTGTGTATATATATATATATATATATACACACACACACACACACATACATACATACACTACAGGCCCAGTGCGTGAAATTCGTGCATGGGAGGCGGGGATGTCCCTCAGCCCAGTCTGCACCCTCTCTAATCTGGGACCCCTCGAGGGCAGTCGGACATCCTTCTCACAATCCAGGACTGCTGGCTCCCAGCTGCTCACCTGCCTGCCTCCCCGATGTTCCCTAACTGCTGCTGCCTGCCTGCCAGCCTAACCACTACCCTGCCAGCTTAACTGATGTCTTAATGCTTCCCTGCCAGCCAGTTTGCCCCCAACTTCCCTCCCCTGCCAGCCAGTTTGCCCCCAACTCCCCTCCTTTGCTGGCCTGGTCACACATAACTGCCCTCCCCTGCAGGCTTGATCGCCCTCAACTGCCCTCCCTTGCAGGCCTGGTCCCTCCCAACTGCCCTCCCCTGCTGGCCTGATCGCCCATAACTGCCCTCCCTTGTAGGCCTGGAATCTCCCAACGGTCCTCCCCTGCTGGCCATCTTTGGTGGCCATTTGGTGTCCACACGGGGGCAGGATCTTTGACCAAATGGGGGCAGCCCTCCTGTGTGTTGGAGTGATGGTCCATCTACAAATTACTCTTTTATTGGATAGGACTAGAGGCCTGGTGCATGAAATTCGTGTACAGGGGGTGGG
Source organism: Antrozous pallidus (assembly GCA_027563665.1). NCBI lineage: Eukaryota > Metazoa > Chordata > Mammalia > Chiroptera > Vespertilionidae > Antrozous > Antrozous pallidus. The sequence goes on along the minus strand of CM050525.1, from coordinate 4,807,984 downwards.
CGTGTTCCTCGGCCCAACCTGCACCCACTACCTGCGAATCCCGTAACCTCAGCACCTTCCCATCAAGTGTCAGATGTACGTTCCGTGGGATGCTCTGACTCAGGTTCATGGGCTCTAACGTAAGGGTAACTAGGCCCCGGCTGGGTAGCTTAGTGGTTAGAGGTTTGTTCCCAGCCCTGGCCGGTCTGGCTCCGTGGATAGAGCGTCGGCCTGCGGACTGAAGGGTCCCGGGTTCGATTCCGGTCAAGGGCATGTGCCTCGGTTGTGAGCACATCCCCAGTGGGGGGTGTGCAGGAGGCAGCTGGTCGATGTTTCTCTCTCATCGATGTTTCTGACTTTCTATCTGTCTCCCTTCTTCTCTGTGAAAAAAATCAGTAAAATATATTTTATTTATTTTTCTTTTTTCTTTTTATATTATATTGATTTTTTACAGAGAGGAAGGGAGAGGGATAGAAAGTCAGAAACATCGATGAGAGAGAAACATGGACCAGCTGCCTCCTGCACACCCCTTACTGTGGAGGTGCCTGCAGCCAAAGTCCATGCCCTTGACCGGAAGGAATCGAACCCGGGATCTTTCAGTCCACAAGCTGATGCTCTATCCACTGAGCCAAACTGGTTTTGGCAGTAAAATATATTTTATTATTATTTTTTATTTTTTATTTTTTAAAAAATATATTTTATTGATTTTTTTACAGAGCGGAAGGGAGAGGGGATAGAAAGTCAGAAACATCGATGAGAGAGAAACATGGACCAGCTGCCTCCTGCACACCCCCCACTGGGGAGGTGCCTGCAGCCAAAGTCCATGCCCTTGACCGGAATCGAACCTGGGACCTTTCAGTCCACAAGCCAACACTCTATCCACTGAGCCACACCGGTTCTGGCAGTAAAATATATTTTAAAATAAGGGTGACAAGACCCCAGCCAGGTAGCTCAGTAGATTGTCCTCCGTCCCAGCCAGTGTTGCTCAGTGGATAGAACGTCGGCCTGCGGACTGAAAGGTCCCGGGTTCGATTCCGGTCGAGGGCACATGCCCAGATTGTGGACTTGATCCCCAGTGTGGGGTGTGCAGGGGGCAGCTGATCGACGTTTCTCTCATCGATGTTTCTTTCTTTCTTTTTTTTTTAAATTATATTTTATTGATTTTTTACAGAGAGGAAGGGAGAGGGATAGAAAGTCAGAAACATCGATGAGAGAGAAACATCGATCAGCTGCCTCTTGCACGCCCCCTACTGGGGATGTGCCCGCAGCCACGGTACATGCCCCTGACCGGAATCGAACCCGGGACCCTTCAGTCCGCAGTCCGACGCTCTATCCACTGAGCCAAACCGGTCTTGGCTCTCATCGATGTTTCTAACGATCCCTGTCCCTTCCTCTCTGTAAAAAAAAAAAAATCAATTAAAAAAAAAAAAAAAAAGCCCTGGGTGCACGTGGGTTAGGGTGAGCCGGGGTCAAAGGGCAGCCCTCACATCGAGGTCAGAGACTCGGGGGACCCTCAGCATTTGGGGCGACGTTCCCAGCTGGGGAGACCAGGCGGACGGAGGGAGGGGGAGGGAGCGCGAGCGTGGGGCGGGACTCACTGCAGCATCTGCAGCCTGCACTTGGGGTGCCGCAGCCCCTCGCAGAGCAGCCTCACGCCGGGCAGCCCCAGGGCGTTGCTGCTCAGGTCCATCCGCATCAGGTTCCGGTTGGAGGTCAGCGCGGCGGCCAGGTCCCCGCAGGCCGCGCCGGGCACCCGGCACCTCTTCAGCCTGGAGGGGAAGGAGCGGAGAGCAGAGCGGTCAGGTCCTCGGGGGCCCCTGGTGGGGGCTGTCCCCTCCCTCCCTCCCCCGGCTTCTTCTTCCATTTATTTGTTTATGTATTTACTACAGGCCCGGTGCACACATTCGTGCACCGACGGGTCCCTTGGCTTGGCGGGCGATTGGGGCCAATCGGGGTGGCTGGGGGCGAGGGGGGAGGAACCGCAGGAGGTTGGCTGGCTGTGGGAGCACACTGACCACTGGGGGGGCAGCGCTTGTATCTGCTCCCCCTGGTGGTCCGTGCACATCACAGCTACTGGCTGGTTGTCTGGCTCTAATGGTTGCTTAGGCTTTTATATATAAAGAGCGACCAGAGGCCCGGTGCACGGAATTCGTGCACCGGGGGCGGGTGGTGCCTCAGCCCAAACTTTCCCTCCCACATCCTGGGAGCCCTCAGGGGATGTCCTACTGACAGCTTATAGGGGCTTTCGGCCTTGGGCAACCCCCTCGGTTCACTGGCTCCGCCCCTGCCCCCCTCGGCTCTGATGTCTCACCTCCCATTGACCCGGCTCCCAGGATGTTCCTGGGACACAGGTGCTGGTGCCTGTGTGTGTAAATGAACCGCCATCTGTGTTGGGTTAATTTGCATGCTCGCTGTGATTGGCTCTGGGTGCAGCAGAGTTACGCTCCATGAACGTGTTTGCCTCTTGTTAGGTAAGACTAGAGGCCCGGTGCATGGAATTCGTGCACAGGGGGTGGGGGCGTTTCTCAGCCCAACCTGCACCCTCTCCAATCTGGGACCCCTTGAAGGATGTCCACCTGCCGACGTGTACAGGGATCGGGTCTAAACGGGCGGTCGGACATCCCTCTCAGAATCCAGGACGGCTGGCTCAAGCCGCTCGCCTGCCTGCCTGCCTGATTGCCCCCAAATGCCCCCCCCACCAGCCTGCTCACCCCCAACTGCCCCCCTGCTGGCCTGCTCACCCCCACCTTCTCTCCCCATTGGTCTGCTCACAACCCACCCTCTCTCCCCATTGGTCTGCTCACCCCCCAACTGTCCCCCTGCTGGCCTGCTCACCCCCACCCTCTCTCCCCATTTGTCTGCTCACCCCCAACTGCACCCCTGCTGGCCTGCTCACCCCCACCTTCTCTCCCCATTGGTCTGCTCACCCCCCAACTGTCCCCCTGCTGGCCTGCTCACCCCCACCCTCTCTCCCCATTGGTCTGCTCACCCCCCAACTGTCCCCCTGCTGGCCTGCTCACCCCCACCCTCTCTCCCCATTTGTCTGCTCACCCCCAACTGCACCCCTGCTGGCCTGCTCACCCCCACCTTCTCTCCCCATTGGTCTGCTCACCCCCCAACTGTCCCCCTGCTGGCCTGCTCACCCCCACCCTCTCTCCTCATTGGTCTGCTCACCCCCCAACTGTCCCCCTGCTGGCCTGCTAACTCCAAACTGCCCCCCTGCCCCGCTGTCCTGATCACCTCCAACTGACCCCCCCCCCCACTGACGGTCTGCTCACCCCCACCTGTCCCCCTGCTGGCCTGCTCACCCCCACCTTCTCTCCCCATTGGTCTGCTCACCTCCAACTGTCCCCCTGCTGGTCTGCTTACCCACAATGGCCCCTACCATCCCATCCTGTCCTGATCACCCCCCCCCCCCAGGAACCCAAGGTCCCAGCCCCTCCTTTTTTCTTTTCTTTCTTTCTTTTTTTTTTAAGTTCTTTATTTTTTTTAAAATATATATTTTATTGATTTTTTACAGAGCGGAAGGGAGAGCGATAGAAAGTCAGAAACATCGATGAGAGAGAAACATAGATCAGCTGCCTCTTGCACACCCCCCACTGGGCCAAGCTTCATGCCCTTGACCGGAATCGAAGCCGGGACCCTTCAGTCTGCAGTCCGACGCTCTATCCACTGAGCCAAACCGGTTTCGGCTCTTTTCTTTTTTTTTCTTTTCAGTGCCTCCTTGAGCAGAGGCCAGGGCCAGCTGGAAGCAAGTATCTAAGATTGATTTACCTTCTATAATTGAAACTTTATAGCCTGGAGCGGAGGCCAGGCCAGGCCAAGGTGGAAAGCTTGGCTTCCTCTATTGCTGGGGCAACCCTAGCTTCCTGCTTGCTCCAGCCGCCATCTTGGTTGAGTTGATTTGCATACTCGCTCCTGATTGGATAGTGGGTGTGGCTTGTGGGTGTGGCCAAGTTGTGGTTAATTTGCATGTTTCTCTTTTATTGGACTAGTGGCCCGGTACACGAAATTCATGCAAGGGGGGAATCCAGGGGGGGCGGGTGTCCCTCAGCCCAGCCTGCAAAGACGCCAGCATTCTTCACCCCGGGCTCTAGCCAGCGGTTCCTCTCCTCCTTGCACACAGCCTCTGCGGAGATGCTTGTTCTGGGGCCTGTCGGGTACTCGGGGGACTTGGGCTTTCGGGTCTGGCTTCCCCGCCTGGCATGGTTCCCATGGGAGCAGTGCCTCAGGAGTAGCCCCTTTGGACCGTACTACTTGGGAGTGTATGTGTGTGTGTGCGTGTGTGTGTGTGTGTGTGGGGGGCTTCGGCAGCAGTGATTTGATGCTTGTAGTGTGCCTGTGGTGAGCTCCTGTCTCTTTGCCTCTCTCCTCCCGCCTGCCGCACTCGGCCCCGCCCCCTGCTCCTGATTGGCTGGCAGTGTAGTGAAGGTATGGTCAGATTTGCATGTTTCTCTTTTATTGTATAGGATAGATTATTATTTGTTTTTAATCAGAGAGGAAGGGAGAGGGAGAGGGAGAGAGAGATAGAAACGTCAATGATGAGAGAGAATCATTGTCTCCTGCACACCCCCCACTGGGGATCCAGCCAGGCACCAGAGCGTGTGCCCTCAACCAGAATCGAACCTGGGACCCTTCATTCTGCAGGCTGATGCTCTATCCACTGAGCCAAACCAGCTAAGGCTCTTTTTTTTTTTTTTAATTGACTTCAGAGAGAAAGGGAGAGGGAGGGAGAGAGAGAAACATCCATGATGAGCCGAAACCGGTGTGGCTCAGTGGATAGAGCGTCGGCCTGCAGACCAAAAGGTCCCGGGTTCGATTCCGGTCAAGGGCATGTACCTTGGCTGCGGGCACATCCCCAGTGGGGGGCGTGCAAGAGGCAGCTGATCCATGTTTCTCTCTCATCGATGTTTCTGACTTTCTATCCCTCTCCCTTCCGCTCTGTAAAAAATCAATAAATTATATATTTACATAAAAAGAAACATCAGTGATGAGAGACTCACTGATAGGCTGCCTCCTGCATGCCCCGCCCCCCCCCCCCCCAACTAGGGATCGAACCTACACCCGGGGCATGTGCCCTTGACTGGAATTGAACCTGGGACCGGCTAGGGTTCCCTCCTTTTTACAGGTTTATTTTTACCTTTTTTTTTTTAAAACTCAAAGAAAGAAGATCAGTGGTGTCAGGGGCTCAGGGGAGGGTTGGGTGGTATGGAGGCTGGAGGGGGGAGGGGGGTGGAGGAAAGGGGTGGGGCGTAACTCCCTGGTCTGATGAAACCTTTTGCAATGAGATCTTGCTGATGGTTTGCACAACGTTGTGCAACATCCTCAAAAGAGGAACATCCTGCCAGAGTGGTCCGTGAACTGTGCCTCCCGCACGCCCCCTGCTGGGGACCGAGCCCGCAGCTCGGGCTGGCATTGAACCCAGAACGCTTCAGTCTGCAGGCCGATGCTCTATCCACCGAGCCACACCAGCTAGGGCCCCCCCCCCCTTTTTTAAGAGTTCCCATTGCATTTGATATTTATTTATTTTAGAGAGAGAGAGAGAGAGAGAGAGAGAGAGGGAGATTGGCTTGCTGTTATGCTTATTTATGCCTTCACTAGAGGCCCAGTGCTTGGATTTGTTCAGGGCGTGTCTGGCCTGTCTTGCCCGATAGGCTGGACCCCCACAACAAGCTAACCTACCAGTGGAAGCATCCACCCCCTGGTGGTCAGTGCAGGCCATAGCGACCGATCAAATGGCCAAAGGAATGGTCTTACACTGAGCATAGCCGGCTTTCGTTACATAGGATCGGTCCATTCGTGTACGCACCTTGAGCCGGGATGGAACCCGAAACCTCGGCGTGTGCGGGGATGGTGCTGGGACCAACTGAGCGAGGCGGCCAGGGCAGGCCGAGTTAAAACGAGGCCATCAGAATGAGACCGGGTCCGAGAGGGCCGTGTCCTCGTAAGGAGAGAGAGCGGGGCACAGACACGCACAGAGAGGACACAGGGACAGACGGCTGCCTACAAGCCGAGGCAGGAGGCCTCGGGAGACACCGGCCCTGCCGACACCTGGACCATGGACTTCCAGCCTCCAGACTCGTGAGAAATACCTTTCCGTTGTTTCAGTCACACGGACGGTGGCCCTTTGTGTGTTTTTGTTTTTTTAAAATATATTTTATTGATTCTTTACAGAGAGGAAGGGAGAAGGATAGAGGCAGAAACATGAATGAGAGAGAAACATCCATCAGCCGCCTCTTGCACGCCCCCTGCTGGGGATGTGCCCACAGCCAAGGCACATGCTCTTGCGGCAATCGAACCCGGGACCCTTCAGTCCGAAGGCCGACACTCTATCCGCTGAGCCACACCGGTTTGGGCAATATATTTTTATTGATTTCAGAGAGGAAGGGAGAGGGACAGAGAGTCAGAAATATGGACCAGCTGCCTCCTGCACACCCTCGACTAGGGATCGAGCCTGCAACCCAGACACGTGCCCTTGACCGGAATCGAACCCGGGACCCTTCAGACCGCAGGTCAGCGCTCTAACCACCGAGCCAGTGGCCGGCAAACTCATTCGTCCGCAGAGCCAAATATCAACAGCGCAACGATGGAAATTTCTCTGGAGAGCCGCGGATTTTTAAACTTAAACTTCTTCGCCGAAACCGGTGTGGCTCAGTGGATAGAGCGTCGGCCTGCGGACTGAAAGGTCCCGGGTTCGATTCCGGTCAGGGGCGTGTGCCTTGGCTGCGGGCACATCCCCAGTAGGGGGCGTGCAAGAGGCAGCTGATGGATGTTTCTCTCTCATGGATGTTTCTGACTCTCTACCCCTCTCCCTTCCGCTCTGTAAAAAATCAATAAAATATATTTCAAACTTAAACTTCTTCTAACGCCACTTCTTCAACATAAACCCGCCCGGGGCCGTGGTATCTTGTGGAAGAGCCGCACTCAAGGGGCCAAAGAGCCGCGTGCAGTTTGCCGACCCCTGCACTGAGCCGAACAGCTGAGCGCCCGAGTTCTTTTCTGACAGAGCCCCTCGCCCGCGGCTCCGGGCCGGCCGACTCACCTCAGGTTCTGCAGCCGGCAGTTGGGGTGCCGGAGGCCCTGGCACAGCAGCCTCACGCCCCGGGCCCCCAGGGCGTTGCGGTGGAAAGCCAGCTCGACCAGGTTCGGGTTGGTGCGCAGGGCAGAGGCCAGCTGCTCGCTGTAGGTGTCCGGGAGGACGTTTCTCTCCGGGCTGCGGGAGGGAACTCGGGGTCAGTTCTTTTAGTTTTTATTGTTTTTCAAAAATACATTTTATTGATTTTCACAAAGAGGAAGGGAGAGGGATAGAGAGTCAGAAACATCGATGAGAGAGAAACATCGATCAGCTGCCTCCTGCACGCCCCCCACTGGGGATGTGCCCGCAGCCAAGGTACATGCCCTCGACCGGAATCGAACCCGGGACCCTTCAGTCCGCAGGCCGACGCTCTATCCACTGAGCCACACCGGTTTCGGCGAGCTTGGTTTTTATTTAAAAAAATATATATATATATAATCTCACCCAAGGATAATTTTTGCACTTATTTTCATTTTTTTCAAAATATATTTTTATTGATTTCAGAGAGATGAACAGAGAGAAGAGGGAGAGAGAGATACAGAGACAGAGAGAAACGTCCATGATGAGAGAGAAACATCGATCAGCCGCCTCCTGCACTGCCCCCACCGGGGATGTGCCCGCAACCAAGGTACATGCCCTGGGCCGGAATCGAACCCGGGACCTTCCTCCAGTCTGCAGGCCAACGCTCTATCCACTGAGCCACAGTGGCGAGGGCTATTTTATTTTATTTATAAAATAAATTTTTTTAAAATGGATTCCAGAGAGGAAGGGAGAGGGAGAGAGAGAAACATCCACAATGAGAGAGAATCATGAATCGGCTGCCTCCTGCACGCCCCCCACTGGGGATCGAGCCTGCAACCCGGGCCTGTGCCCTTGACTAGAGTTGAACCCGGGACCCTTCGGTCCTCGGGCTGATGCTCTATCTACGAAGCCAATCTATGACAGTTCAGTGATCCCTGTCGCTCTACAATGACTGTGTTTGGCCCCTGGTCATCACGTCGCGAATTGGAAAGTGTTGTCTTCGTTTTAATTTAGCTCCTGAATGGCCCTGCATTCCTCGCCCAAGGTCGAAGGGCTGGGAAGCAGTAGAGACCAGACTTCAATCCGGGGACTAGGGCGGGGAGGTGGATTTCATCTTAAAGATTTACATATTGTCTTTATGCTGAGGAAACATCCTATATAATAAAGAGGTAATAGGAAAATTACCCTCATGCCCTCACATCACAAGATGGCCACCCCCACATCATCACAAGATGGCTGCCACAAGATGGTCGCCCCCACGTCATCACAAGATGGCTGCCACCACATCGTCAAAAGATGGGCTGCAGGGGAGGGCAGTTGGGGGTGGCCAGGCCTGCAGGGAGGGCAGTTGGGGGCGATCGGGCCAGCAGCGGAGCAGTTAGGTGTCAATCATGCCGGCAGGTGAGTTGGTTAGGGGCAATCGGGCAGGCAGACAGGCAGGCAGGTGAGTGGTTAGGGGCAATCGGGCGGGCAGACAGGCAGGCAGGTGAGTGGTTAGGGGCAATCGGGCAGGCAGACAGGCAGGCAGGTGAGTGGTTAGGGGCAATCGGGCGGGCAGACAGGCAGGCAGGTGAGTGGTTAGGGGCAATCGGGCAGGCAGACAGGCAGGCAGGTGAGTGGTTAGGGGCAATCGGGCGGGCAGACAGGCAGGCAGGTGAGTGGTTAGGGGCAATCGGGCAGGCAGACAGGCAGGCAGGTGAGTGGTTAGGAGCCAGCAGTCCCGGATTGTGAGAGGGATGCCCCAGATGGGAGAGGGTGCAGGCTGGGCTGAGGGACACCCCCCTCCCCGCCCCAGTGCATACATTTCATGCACAAGAACTCTAGTTGGTTAATAACAGTACGCACCTTTCAGGTGTACAACATGGTGATTCGCCATCTACACACTCTGTGGCGTTATCGCCACCAACAGCCAAGCTCCCACTGTCACCACGTCCTGGACCCCTTGGCTCATTCACCCCCCGCCCATCCCCTCCCCTCAGGTGACACCATACTGGGGTCTGAATCCAGGAGTGTGTTTTGGTTGGTTTGTCCGTTTGCTACCTTTTTGTGTGACATTCCACAGAGGAGTGAGACCCCATGGTTCGGACAGTTTTCTGTCTGACTTATTTCACTTGGCACAATGCCCTCAAGACGGACACACGTCACTAATGACAACATCACCTTTCTATGGCTCACTAGTATTCCATTACATACATATATACCGCCTCTTCTTTTTTAAAAAACATATCTTTATTGATATCAGAGAGAGAGGAAGAGGAAGAAACAGAAACATCAAGGATGAGAGAGAATCAGTAATCAGCCGTCTCCTGCAGGCCCCCCATTGGGGATTGAGCCAACAACCTGAACACTGTCTCGGCCCAGGAACCAAACCTGTAACCTCATGAGTCAACATTCAACCATGGAACAACACTGGTCAGACCCACATCTTCTTTACCATCCATCCATCTACCTACCTGTCTATCTATCATCTATTTATCAATCTATCTATCCATCCATCCATCCATCTACCTATCTGTCTATCATCTATCTATCTATCTATCTATCCATCCATCCATCCATCCATCTACCTACCTGTCTATCATCTATTTATCAATCTATCTATCCATCCATCCATCCATCTACCTATCTATCATCTATCTATCCATCCATCCATCCATCCATCCATCTACCTACCTGTCTATCATCTATTTATCAATCTATCTATCCATCCATCCATCCATCTACCTACCTGTCTATCATCTATTTATCAATCTATCTATCCATCCATCCACCTATCTGTCTATCATCTATCTATCTATCTATCTATCCATCCATCCATCTACCTACCTGTCTATCTATCATCTATTTATCAATCTATCTATCCATCCATCCATCCATCTACCTACCTGTCTATCTATCATCTATTTATCAATCTATCTATCCATCCATCCATCTACCTATCTATCATCTATCTATCTATCTATCTATCCATCCATCCATCTACCTACCTGTCTATCTATCATCTATTTATCAATCTATCTATCCATCCATCCATCCATCCATCTACCTATCTATCATCTATCTATCTATCTATCTATCCATCCATCCATCTACCTACCTGTCTATCTATCATCTATTTATCAATCTATCTATCCATCCATCCATCCATCTACCTATCTATCATCTATCTATCTATCCATCCATCCATCCATCCACCTATCCATCCATCCATCCATCTACCTATCTATCATCTATCTATCTATCTATCTATCCATCCATCCATCTACCTATCTATCATCTATCTATCCATCCATCCATCCATCCATCCACCTATCCATCCATCAATTTTTCTATCCATCCATCCATCTATCCATCCATCTATCTACCTATTCATCCATCTATCTACCTATTCATCCATCCATCTACCTATTCATCCATCCATCCATCCATCCGTCCGTCCATCTATCTACCTGTCTGTCTATCTATCTATCTATCTATCTATCTATCTATCTATCATCTATCTCTCCATCCATTCATCCATCCACCTACCTATCCATCCATCCATCCATCCATCTACCTATCTGTCTATCATCTATCTATCCATCCATCCATCCATCCATCCATCCATCTACTTGTCTGTCTATCTATCTATCTATCTATCTATCTATCTATCTATCTACCTACCCACCCATCCATTCATCCATCCACCTACCTATCTATCCACCCATCCATCCATCCATCCATCCATCTATCTACCTATCTGTCTATCCATCCATCCATCTATCTATTTGATTTGATTTTAGAGAGAGGAAGAGGGAGAGAAACATCAATTCTTTGCTTCCCGTACTCACCCTACTGGGGATTGAACCCACGGCCTGGGTATGTGCTCTGACTAGGAATCAAACCCGCCACCTTTTGGTGTACGGGATGACACTCCAAACCAACCGAGCCACACCAGCCGGGGCTCCATTCATTTACTGACGGGTCGGTGTCTGGATAACATTTCTTATTTATTTATTGATTGATTGATTGATTTTTTTTACAGAGAGGAAGGGAGAGGGACAGAAAGTCAGAAACATCGACGAGAGAGAAACATCGATCAGCCGCCTCCTGAACACCCCCCACTGGGGATGTGCCTGCAACCAAGGTACATGCCCTTGACCGGAATCGAACCTGGGACCCTTCAGTCCACAGGCCCACGCTCTATCCACTGAGCCACACCGGTTTTGGCAATTCTTCATTTTCCTTAATCCTTAGCTCCTCCACTCAGAAACTGAACCCAGTCTCTCTCCACGCTGGATGTGGGGGAGAGAGAGAGAGAGAGAGAGAGAGAGAGAGAGAGAGAGAGAGAGAAACACACCCTCCATACCCCAGGCTTATCACCACCAAGCATTTCTCCAGATGCTGCCAAGGATGCCTGCAGGCTGCTGCCCATCACCCCCCTCTGCTGAGAACATGAACTTGGTTAGGAGCCTGCACTTGGACCCCCAAGTACTTACGCCAGTGGTGCCAGTAACGCCTGGGGCCCGGATGCCCGCCAGGCCGCCGCCGCCTCCTCCTCCTTCTCCTCCTCCTTCTCCTCCTCCTCCTCCTCGTCCGCCCGGTAGGCCGCCCCGTGCAGGTGCAGCACCAGCGCCTGGCTGCAGTGCCGCAGGCAAAAGGCGGCCGCCGCGTGCTCCATCTTGGTGGCCATGTCCCCCACCACCACCACCTGGAAGTGGCTCAGGGCCCTGCGGGTGAATGCCTCCTCCTGCATCTCGTAGAGGCAGCCGAGCAGCTCCAGCGCGCCCTGCTGCAGCGTGGGCCCCCCGCTCAGCGCCCTGCCCCGGATCCACGCCAGCAGCTCCTCCTGCACCCCCGGCGACACCTTCCAGCCCAGGCTCTTCTCCAGGTAGCCCCGCGCCTCCCCGTTCAGCAGCCCGAACAGGAAGCGCACGGGGAGGGCCAGAGCGCTCCTCTCCGACAGCCCGTATTCGGCCAGCAGCCTGGCCAGGCTCCGCTCCTCCTCCTCCTCCTGCTCCTCCTCCTCCTGCTCCTCGGGGCGCAGCGCGCGGGGGGAGGACGACGACGACGCCCGGCGGTCCGCCCCGTCCAACACGTAGTACATGGCCGCGAAGAACTCCTGGAAGCTCAGGTGGATGAAGCTGTAGAGCTTCTCGCGGGCGATGTCCTTCTGGAAGATGTTCATGTTGAGGAAGGACGACACGTCCGCCCCGTCCAGCCCGTGCCTGCGCAGGTCGCGCTCCTCGAACAGGATCTTGCGGCTCCAGAGCCCGTGGGCGGCCAAGGCGCACAAGCCCAGCCGGTTCGGGGGCCGCTGCAGCGGCGTCGGGGACCCCGGCTTGGGCTGCATGAGGCTCAGGAGGTAGAGCAGGTAGACGGCCGTGGTGGTGCGCGTGGCCTGCCGCCGGAGCCCCCCGCCGTCCTCCAGCTGCTGCTTGAGGCAGGTGCACACCACCCAGCACACGAGCGGCACGAAGCAGAGCGCGAACAGGGGCTCGCTGTCGCGCACGAAGCCGAAGACCTGGCGCGCCCGCTCGGCGTCCCCGAAGTACTTGTACACGTACTCCTTGCGCTCGGCCTCCGAGAACCCCAAGATCTCCACGTGCCTCGGGTGCTCGAGCAGCCGCTGCAGCTTCTCCAGAGCGGTGGGCCGCGTGGTGATGAGCAGGGACGCCTCCCGGAGCAGCTTCTTGCGGATCAGGCTGCTGAGCAGCAGCTCGGGGGCTCGCTTCTCGTCCCAGCGCAGGCACCAGGGCCCGCGGGGGTCGTGGAAGGACGGCCGCAGCTCGTCGAAGCCGTCGATGATGAACAGCAGGCGCTCGGGAGCGCGCAGCAGCTCCTCCCCGCGCAAGGGCGCGCCGGGCTCGGGCCAGCAGCCCGACAGGAGGTCCAGGGCGCTGAGCTCCGGGATGCCCCCCCGGTTCATCTCGCGGCAGTTGATGTAGAAGAGGTAGTCGAAGCGGCCCTGGAAGAGCCGGCCGTCGGCCCAGTCCAGCATGGCTTTGTGGGCCAGCATGGATTTGCCCATGCCGGCCGCGCCCTGCAGCACCACGGTGCGCGGGGGCTCCGGGCGCTCGGCGTCCGGCTCGAACAGGGTGTCCATCTGGATGAGGCTGGCCGGGGGGCCCCCGGCCCCGGCGCGGGCCCGGCCCGTGTCCAGCAGCTTCTGCTGCGCCCACAGCGGCGTCGAGTGCTCCTGCACCAGGAGCAGCCGCGTGTAGCGGCGGCTGAAGTTGACGCACTCGCCCAGGCGCGCGTTGCGGTCCTCCATCAGCCGGAACTTCCTGCGCACGTGGTCCCGGTAGGTTTCCCGGGGATCTAAGGGGGCAGGCGGGGGAGGAACGAAGGATGAGCTTCCGGGAATTCGTGAGCTGAAAGCGCACGCGGCAGGGCCTGCCCGACCCGCGTGGCTCAGGGGCGGAGGGAGGATCTAGGGACCAGGAGGTCACGGTTGATTCCAGGTCAAGGGCACGCGCCTGGGTTGTGGGCTCCGTCCCCAGGAGGGGGCGTGCGGGAGGCAGCCTGTGGATGAGTCTCATCATGGATGTTTCTATCCTTTTTTTAAAAGAATATTTATTTATCTATCTATCTATCTATCTATTTATTTTTTTCACAGAGAGGAAAGGAGAGGGATCGAAAGTCAGAAACATCGATGGGAGAGAAAAATGCATCAGCTGCCTCCTGTACACCCCCCACTGGGGATGTGCCCGCAACCAAGGTACATGCCCTTGACCGGAATCGAACCCGGGACCTCTCAGTGCGCAGGCCGATGTTCTATCCACTGAGCCAAAGCTATTTGTTTGAGAGGGAGGGGGAGGGGGGAGAGGGGGAGAGGGGGAGAGGGGGAGAGGGGGAGAGGGGGAGAGGGAGAGGGAGAGGGAAGGAAGGAAGGAAGGAAGGAAGGAAGGAAAGAGAAAGAAAGAAAGAAAGAAAGAAAGAAAGAAAGAAAGAAAGAAAGAAAGAAAGAAAGAAAGAAAGAGAGCCTATCCAGTTTGGCTCAGTGGATAGAGCATCGGCCTGTGGACTCAAGGGTCCCAGGTTCGATTCTGGTCAAGGGCGTGTACCTTGGTTGTGGGCACATCCCCAGTAGGAGGTATGTGGGAGACAGCTGATCGATGTTTCTAACTCTCTCTCCTTTTCCCTTCCTCTCTGTAAAAAAATAAAAAAAATAAAAAAAAAAGTCAATAAAAAATATTTTTAAAAGAAGAGAAAGAAACATCAATGTATCGCTCTGCTTATTGATGCATTCGTTGATTGGTTCTTCTAAAATATACTTTCATTGATTTATTGACAGGGGTAAGTCTTGGGACAAAAGGCAGCAGAGCAGAGACAGGCAGGAGGAAGCTGGGGCCGGGATGGTGTCCTCCCATCGGGGGGTCTGCAGCCGCCCACGCTAAGACGCCCGTTAAGCGCAAAGGAGAAACGAGGGCCTGTTTTGTGAGGTCTCCCCTCAGGTGGGTGGTGGGACACGGGATGCTCCGTGCCTTCGGGCGGGCACCAGGCTCGGGGCTCACCTTTTCTGGGCGTCCCAGCAAAGACCTCCAGCGAGCACGCCGGGTGGCTCTCCAGGGAGCAGGGGCCACCGGGTGGGGCATCTGGAAGGGACATTGGGGAGGTCAGGTGCACGCACCTAGCCAGCACTCAGGAACATTCGCTACCATGACGCCGACGGCCCACGTGATAACGCCCTGCCCCCACACCCCAGAACGCTCAGGCCGGCCTCACCTTCACTACTGTCGAGAACACGTGTTCGTCAGAACCTCCATCCCTCCCATTAAAGTCCTCAAGCAGGAAGTTCTGAGTTAGCTTGAGTTCCTCCCTCCCCTTCAGCTCTGGGCCATGTCTCATCCATCATCCATCCATCCTTCCACCTTTCATCCATCCATTTATCCATCTGTCACCCATTCATCCATCCATCCATCGCTTCATCATCCATCCATCCATCCATCCTTCCACCTTTCCACTTATCCATCCATCAATCCCTCCACCTTTCCATCTATCCATTCATCCATATATCATCTATTCTTCCACCTTTCTGCTTACCATTCATCCATTCTTTCACCTTACCATCCATCCATCATCCATCCATCCATCCTTCCATCTTTCCATCCATCCATCCATCCATCCTTCCACCTTTCCATCCATCCATTTATCCATCCGTCACCCATTCATCCATCCTTCTGCCTTTCCATCCATCCATTGATTCATCAATCCATTAATCTATCCATTTATCTTTCTACCTTTCCATCCATCCATTCATCCCTCCAACATCTATCCATCTATCCTTCCACATTTCCACTTACCCATCCATCAATCCCACCACCTTTCCATCCATTCATTCATCCATGTATCATCTATTCTTCCACCTTTCCACTTATCCATTCATCCATTCTTTCACCTTTCCATCCATCCATCATCCATCCATCCATCCTTCCATCTTTCCATCCATCTATTTATTCATCCATCACCCATCTATCCATTCATCCATCCATCATCCATCCATCAATTCATCCATTCATCCTTCCATCCATCATTCCACCTTTCCATCCATCCATTTATCCATCCATCACCCATCTATCCATTCATCCATCCATCATCCATCCATCAATTCATCCATTCATCCTTCCATCCATCCTTCCACCTTTCCATCCATCCATTCATCAGTTCATTAGTCTATCCATTCATCCTTTCACCTTTCCATCCATCTATCCACTCTTCCACCTTTCCATCCATCCATCCATCCATCCATCCATCCATCCATCTGTCAATTCATTAATCCATCCATCCATCCTTCCACCTTTCCATCCATCCATTTCTCCATCCATCACTCATCCATCCATTCTTTCACCTTTCCACTTACCCATTCATCCATCCTTTCACCATTCCATCCATCATCTATCCATTTCATATATATAGATATATATATGACAGCAGACATTTTTTAGGCATTGGATGTATAGCAAGACACAAGGTCTCTGATCCATGGCCTTATATCCTCATGGCGTGGAGAATTCAGGGCACAGAAAAGAACCACCACTTGGATGTAGATATGCATAACCTGCCTGCAGGGGGTGGGGGTGGGAGCGGACAGGAGGAGGTTAATGGGGGTAAAAGGAGGAACTATGTAATACTTTAAACAATAAAGCTTTAGAAAAAGTAAACAAGCCCTGGCTGGGTTTGCTCAGTGGATAGAGACTCGGCCTGAGGACTGAAGGGTTCTGGGTTCGGTCCCCTCAATGGCACAGGCCCGGATTTCGGGCTCCACCCCAGTGGGGTGTGGAGGCAGCTGATGGATGTTTCTCTCTCATCGATGTTTCTAACTCTCTCTTCCTCTCCCTTCCTCTCTGTGAAAAAGAAAAAAATCAGTAAAAATATTTTAAAAATAAATGAAAAGTAAATAAACACCAATATAACTTCAGATAATTTTATCACAATTTAAAAAGTAAGTGTTGAATATCACAGCTAAAGAAGACCCCCAGGCGCTGCCCCTCAGTGTTCCCCGAAGCACCCGGTGAGCACCGCCCACAGCCACACCCAGACGCAGCTCCTGCTGCCCAGGCCTGCGGCCACACCCTCCCTCCACACACCCCCTCCACACCCCCCCTCCACACCCCCCTCCACCCCCTCCACACCCTCCCTCCACCCCCCTCCACACCCCCCATCCACACCCCCCTCCACCCCCTCCACACCCTCCCTCCACACCCTCCCTCCACACCCTCCCTCCACACCCCTCCACACCCTCCCTCCACACCCTCCCTCCACACCCTCCCTCCACACCCCTCCTCCACACCCTCCCTCCACACCCCTCACACACCCTCCCTCCACACCCCCCCTCCACACCCCCCTCCACACCCCCCTCCACCCCCTCCCTCCACCCCCCCTAAACCCTCCACTCCACCCACCTCCACACAAGCCCCCTCCACACCCCCCCTCCACCCCCTCCCACCACCCCCCCCTACACCCTCCCCCACCCACCCCCCTCCACAACACCCTCCTCCACACCCTCCTTCCGACGACCCTCCTTCACCCCCTCCCCTCTCACCCCCTCCTACACCCCTCCGCCACCGCCCCCCTCCACACCCCCACCCTACACCCCCCCTACACCCTCCCTCCACCCCCCACCCCTACAACACCCTCCCTCCACACCCTCCCTCCTCAACCCCCTCCTCAACCTCCCTCCACACCCCTCCCTCCACACACCCCCTCCACACACCCCTCCACACCCACCCTCCACACCCTCCCTCCACACCCCTCCCTCCACACACCCCCTCCACACCCTCCCTCCACACACCCCCTCCACACCCTCCCTCCACACCCTCCCTCCACACCCTCCCTCACACCCCCCTCCACACCCTCCCTCCACCTCTGGCCCACACTCACACTCCCTCCCTCCACACCCCTCCCTCCACCTCTGGCCCCCACACTCACACTCCGATCCCAGATGACTCCTGTGGACATTAACACGTGAGAAACACTGATATTTCTCTCTCCCTCTCCTTCCTTCTCCGAAAATCAATAAGAATATATTTCTTTTTTAAAATACATTTTATTGATTTTTTACAGCGAGGAAGGGAGAGGGATAGAAAGTCAGAAACATCGATGAGAAAGAAACATCCATCAGCTGCCTCCTGCACACGCCCCCACCGGAGATGTGCCCGCAGCCAAGGTCCATGCCCTTGACCGGAATCGAACCCGGGGCCCTTCAGTCCGGCAGCTGACGCTCTGTCCACTGAGCTAAGCGGCCAGGGGAATAAAAATATATTTCAACCAACGAACAAGCGAGCCCAAGGGGGCTCGTTGCGGCCCAGGTCTGGTGCGCTCAGCAGTGACCAGGCCGGAGAAGGGAACGAAGGAGGTGGATGGGTGGGTGTCAGCCCCGCGGTCCCGTCCCCACCGCCTTACCCCTCACCGGGTCCTCCCTGCGTCCTCGCTCCCACAGGTCCTTCCTGTGGATCCGCTCGAAGATGCTCAGGGCCAGCAGCCAGGCCCCCCGCGCCCCGCGATGCGCCACCAGCAGCTGCGCCATCTCCAAGGGACCCGCGGTCTCCATGCGCCCCCGGGGGATCCCGTCCTCCCCATCTCCGCCGCCGCCGCCCCCAGGTACAGCTTGAACTTCTTCAGCTCCGCGGCCTCCAGTTCCTCCAGGTAGGCGGACAGGCGGCACAGGCCATCCCCGGCCGCCGCGGTCTCCGGCATGGGGACCCCCGTCGGGGACAAGCTGGCGTCCTAGGAGGCGTCTGCGCTCGGGGCCAGCGTCTCCAACACGGTGCGCGCTCGGGGGGCAGAGGGACAGGGAAGCGCCTGCTGTTGAAATAACGGTTCCTCCGCTGGGGTTCCCGCCTGTCCCGACTGCCACCGTGGGGTTTGCTGAGAAGAGGAAGTGGGGACGGTTAGGAAATCGAAGTCGCAGGAGTCATCCCTCGCATGAGAAAGTGTTGGAGTGTCACCCCTCAAAGGACGCCTCAGAAAGTCGAATTATGGAGTCATTTATGAAGAGCCGGCGGCATAGGAGGGGCAAAATCGCTCCAGACCTCGCAGCCCCGAACAGTTGGGCACATGTGGCTCATCTGGGCAGAATATCCCAAAGGCATCGATCACATCTTTGGGTCTGGAATGAGGAACTGAAAAGCCCTTTTTTTTTTTTTTTCAGAAGCAAACATTGAGCAAGTCAGTTACCTAAAGTATCTAAGAATCATTGAATCAACAGAAATACATTATCTGGGACCATCTGAGCCACTTAGAAGAGTTGTGCTGTCCATCATCCATCCATCCTTCCACCTTTCCATCCATCCATTTGTCCATCCATCACCCATCTATCCATCCTTCCACCTTTCCATCCATCCATCCTTCCACCTTTCCATCCATCCATTTATCCATCCATCCATCCATCTATTTATCCATCCATCACCCATCTATCCATCCTTCCACCTTTCCATCCATCCATTTGTCCATTCATCCATCCATTTGTCCATCCATCACCCATCTATCCATCCTTCCACCTTTCCATCCATCCATCCTTCCACCTTTCCATCCATCCATTTATCCATCCATCACCCATCTATCCATCCTTCCACCTTTCCATCTATCCATCCTTCCACCTTTCCATCCATCCATCCTTCCACCTTTCTATCCATCCATCCTTCCACCTTTCCATCCATCCATTTGTCCATCCATCACCCATCTATCCATCCTTCCACCTTTCCATCCATCCATCCTTCCACCTTTCCATCCATCCATCCTTCCACCTTTCCATCCATCCATTTATCCATCCATCACCCATTCATCCATCCTTCCACCTTTCCATCCATCCATCCATGCACTATCTGTAGCTACTGAGGCAATGTAGGGTCTGTTCTGACTTCGGGACCCCTGAGTCCACCAAAACTCAGTTATCTGTAGCTACTGAGACAATCCTATCTAATAAAAGAGTAATGCGCAGATGGACCATCACTCCAACACACAAAAGGGCTGCCCCCATGTAGTCAACGATCCTGCCCCCATGGGGACACAAGATGGCCACCACAAGATGGCCAGCAGGGGAGGACAGAGGGAGGGATCAGGCCTGCAAGGGAGAGCAGTTGTGGGCATTCAGGCCAGCAGGGGAGGGACCAGGCCTGCGAGGGAGGGTAGTTGGGGGCGATCAAGCCTGCAGGGGAGGGCAGTTAGGGGTGATCAGGCTGGCAGAGGAGGGAAGTTGGGGGCAAACAGGCTGGCAGGGGAGCAGTTAGACATCAGTTAGGCTGGCAGGGGAGTGGTTAGGGGGTGATCAGGCTGGCAGGCGGAAGCGGTTAGGGGCCATCAGGGAGGCAGGCAGGCGAGCACAATTGGAAATTGGTCCTACTGGAGCCAGCAGTCCTGGATTGTGAGAAGGATGTCCGACTGCCCTCGAGGTTCCCCAGGTGAGAGAGGGTGCAGGCTGGGCTGAGGGACACCCCCCCACCCCACGCATGAATTTCGTGCTCCAGGGCTCTAGTTTAGGATAATTGTTCTGTGCTGGGTCCCAGGGGAATGTGCTTCGATGACCAGCGAGATCACAATCAATGGGACATTCAAACCATCATCCACGGAGTGTTCAGTCCTACATAAGTTCAGAAAATCAAAATAACTTTCTGTTGTGTTAGCCAGCCAATAGGTACAGAACCCAAACAGCAGTTTCTACCTGAGATCATTGTTACTGTACTCCCAAAGCACCCCCCCTTCTCCCTCTCCGCTCCCCCGACCCCGAACTCTCTCTCTCCGTTGCCCTCAAACTGCTGCTCTCCTTGCCTCCCCGGTGTCTGTGGGTGACCTGCGGGGCTCCGTGGGTTGGGTTGCATGGCGGGGTTCAGGACACACACCCAGGTTTCGGGGTTCATCCGCAGTGGCGGTGCCTATGGAAGGTAACCTATAGGTGTTTCTCTCATCAATGTTTCTCCCTCTCCCTTCTTCTCTCTAAAATCCATAAAATAGCTCTGGCCGAAACCGGTGTGGCTCGGTGGGTAGAGCGTCGGCCTGCGGACTGAAGGGTCCCGGGTTTGATTCCGGTCAAGGGCATGTACCGTGGTTGCGGGCACATCCCCAGTGGGGGGTGTGCAGAAGGCAGCTGATCGATGTTTCTCTCTCATGGATGTTTCTGACTTACTATCCCTCTCCTTCCTCTCTGTAAAAAATCAATTTTATATATATAATATATATATATATATATATATATATATATATATATATATATTTTAATTGTTTTGCAGTATAACTTAGATTTAATAGTAGTACATGTTTTCCTTTTTTCGCCCCATTAACCTCCCCCTAGCCTCCCCTACCCTCCCAGCACATGTCCCCCACCTGCCCCCCCTCCCCGCCCCAGTGTCTTTCTTTCATTGGTTATGCTCACTCACATGCATGCATACAAGTCCTTCGGTTGATCTCCCCCAGCATCCGCCTCCCCTCCACTCCAGCCTCCCCTGTAGCCTGACAGCCTGTTCAATGCCTCTCTGCCTCTATATCCATCACTCCCCCCTGTTTCTTTTCTTCAAAAATGTCTGCCTCTGCATACTAGAAATAAACGTACAAAAACAGAAAATGTTTGAGTCTCAGTTTCCATGTCCAACTGTTCTGAGTCCCAGTTTCAGTGTCAAATATTTTCTCATGTGTCCGGCCATGGCATCCAGAGGGCGGACACATGGTGGCAATGCAAGGTCCATCCCCTCTGGTTTGGTTCTGGGTAAAATATATTTAAGAAAATAAAAGAAAAAATATATTAAGAACAAAACAGAGGCTCAGAGAAGGAAAGTCATAGAGCACCCGCGCCTGGGACTAGGCTGGTCGCTGCTCCCACAGCCCAGGGCCCCGTCCCACAGCCTTCGCTGGGCCTGCTCTCAGGGGTTGGGAAACTTCCTGCCAGGCTGTGTCCTCACTCCCTGACCTCACACCCCGACAGGAAGCGCCCAGCCTGGCTGGCCCCTCCCCCGTGGGGTGGGGTGGGGTGGGGTGGAGTGGGGTGGGCGGGGAGGGGCGGGTCCGAAGGATCCCAGCCCTCCAGGGTCCCACCATTTCTGCCCCGACCTACTGGGAGGACTAGGCCCGTGGTCGGCAAACTGCGGCTCGCGAAGCCACATGCGGCTCTTCGGCCCCTTGGGTTTTTAGCAAAGGCCAGGTTAGGAGGTCCCTGATTAAGTTTGTAACAATGTACCTACCTATATAGGTTTTTTTAAAATTTTTTTTATTTTTAAAATATATTTTATTGATTTTTTTTTTTTTTTTACAGAGAGGAAGGGAGAGGGACAGAAAGCCAGAAACATCGATGAGAGAGAAACATCATCATCGATCAGCCGCCTCCTGCACACCCCCTACTGGGGATGTGCCCGCAGGCAAGGTACATGCCCTTGACCGGAATCGAACCTGGGACCCTTCAGTCCACAGGCCGACGCTCTATCCACTGAGCAAACCAGCCAGGGCCAAACACCTTTCTCTTAGGTCTCATTGTCCAGCAGTCACTTAGGGCAAGATACATATATATTAAAAAATTTTGTGCCCATGGGTGGGGTACTCAAATTTGAAATTATTATTATTTTTAAAACTTTTTAAATTGACTTAAGAGAAAAAGAAACATCCATTTGAGAGAGAAACATTTATTTTTTAAAAGTTTCTTTATTGATAAAAGATATTACATATGTGTCCTTGTTCCCCCGTTACCCCCCACCCCCCGGTGTCTGTGCCCATTGACGAGACTGATACGCATGCACACAAGTCCTTCGGTTGAGCCCTCCCCCTCCCCCATGAAACACCCATCGGTTGCTCCCTGTACATATGCACTCGTTGGGGGCTTCATGTTCTTGTACATCCCCGCACCGGGGATCGAACCCCCGGCCTTAGCATATCTGGAGGACGCTCTAACCACCTGAGCTCCCTGGCCTGCTTGAAATTTTTGAAAAAATATTCTTTTATTGATTTCAAAGAGAGGGAGAGGGAGAGATCGACACATCAGTGATATGGGAGACAATCATTGATTGGCCCCCTCCTTCACACCCCCTCTCAGCGATAGACCAATGGACCAGAACTGAAGCTTGGCCTCCTAAACCATAGGTCGGCTGGGCCCTGCTATATTTATATTTATGTTTATGTTTAATTTATATTTATATTTATATCTGTATCTGTATCTATATCTATATCTATATCTATATCTATATTTATATCTATATTCATATTCATACTCATATTCATATTCATACTTATATTTGTATTTACATTTGTGTTTACACTTGTATTTACACTTATATTTACATTATATTTTTATATTTATATTTATGTTTGTATTTACACTTATATTTACACATTTATATTTATATTTACATTTGTATTTGTATTTACGTTTGTATTTACACTTATATTTACACATTCATATTTATATTTGTATTTATATTTACATTTGTATTTACACTTATATTTACACATTTATATTTATATTTGTATTTATATTTACATTTGTATTTACACTTATATTTACACATTCATATTTATATTTACATTTGTATTTGTATTTACGTTTGTATTTACACTTATATTTACACATTCATATTTACACTTATATTTTTATATTTGTATTTATATTTACATTTGTATTTACACATTTATATTTACATCATTTACATTTATATTTATATTCGTATTTATATTACTTAATGATTTCAGAGAGGGAAAGAGATAACCCGCAACCCGGGCATGTGCCCCGGACGGGAATCGAACCTGGGACCCTTCAGTCCGCGGCCCAACGCTCTATCCACGGCGCCAAAACAAGCCTCGCGCTGCTAAGGCTGACCTCTGACCTGGGTCTCGGAGCGCAGGCCGGGCCGGTGCCTGCAGAGGCCCCCACCGCCCCTAGAGGGCGCTCCGACACAGCGCGAGCCAACAGGCCGGCGCCCTGCAGGGGCCGGGCCGCCCCGCGGATAAAAGGAGGAAGTGGGAGCGGCCGCAGCTCGTCTCCCGGAAGGCGGCGCGCGGCCGGCGAGAGCGCGGCCGAGTCCAGGCCGGTAGCGACAGGCGGGGCAGCTCGGGGCGCGCCATTGTCCTCGCAGGAAAACAGCAGGAAAACAGCTGGAGAACAGCTGGCCTGGTGGTTTCCCCCGGGGCCCGCGGGGTCAGGCCGGGGCGGGCGTGGAAAAGGCGCGGACGGCGGCTGCACCCTTCCCTCTCCGGGGCGCCCACCCTGAGACAGCGAGTGGGAGAATCCTTTCCCCGGGGAGAGGGATGTCTCGCCTTCAGTTTGCAGAAAAGCATAGCTTAGCCCGGGCCGGTGTGGCCCAGTGGGTAGAGCGCCGGCCTGCGGGACTGAAAGGTCCCGGGTCCGATTCCGAAGGTCAAGGGCATGTACCTTGGTTGCAGGCACATCCCCAGCGGGAGGTGTGCAGGAGGCAGCGGCGCGATGTTTCTGACTCTCTATCCATCTCCCTCTCTGTAAAAATATATTAAAATAAATAAATAAAAGCATCATCGTGGCTCAGCGTGCTATGAACCAGGCGGTCTCGGTTCAATTCCCTGGTCAGCTGGCCCGCATGCCCGGTCCGGGGCTCGCTCCCCCGGGTGAGGCGTGCAGGAGGCGGCTGAGCAATGATTCCCTCTCATCGTGGGTGTTTCTCTCTCTCTCTCCTCTCCCCTCCTCTCTGAAATCAGTGAATAGAGGTGTCTATAAGAATAAAAGCGTAAGGTACCATGGCAACTGAACAGATGACGAACAAGCTACATGGGGCGCCCAGGCCCACCCACGGGGGAGGGGGGCATTTGGGGGTGGCCAGGCCCGCAGGGTGGGCAGTTAGAGGCTACCAGCCTGGTGAGAGGGGCAGTTGGGGGCAACCCAGGCCAGCAGGGTGGGCAGTAAGGGGTGACCAGACCCGGGGGAGGGGGACGGGGTTGGGGGTGACCAGGCCAGCAAGGCAGGCAGTAAGGGGTGACCAGACCCGGGGGAGGGGGGCGGAGTTGGGGGTGACCAGGCCAGCAGGGCGGGCAGTAAGGGGTGGCCAGACCCGGGGGAGGGGGCGGAGTTGGGGGTGACCAGGCCAGCAAGGGCGGGCAGTAAGGGGTGGCCAGACCCGGGGGAGGGGGGCAGAGTTGGGGGTGACCAGGCCAGCAGGGCAGGCAGTAAGGGGTGAGCAGACCCCGGGGAGGGGCAGAGTTGGGGGTGACCAGGCCAGCAGGGCTGGCAGTAAGGGGTGACCAGATCAGCAGGGCAGGCAGTAAGGGGTGACCAGACCCGGGGGCGGGGGTGGGGTTGGGGGTGACCAGGCCCGCAAGGGCGGGCAGTAAGGGATGGCCTGGTCGGTGGGGGGAGGGGGGAGGGGGTAAGGGGCAACCACCGGACAGGGGACTGGAGCGCCCAGTTGGGGGCGAGCAGGCAGGCAGGCAGGTGAGATGCTAGAAGCCAGTGGTCCCGGATTGTGAGAGGGGTGTCCTGGGGCCTAAACTGGCAATCGGACATTCCCAGAGGGGTCCTGGATCCGAGAGGGTGCAGGCTGGGCTGAGGGGACTCCTGCCTCCCTCTCTTTCTCCCCCCCCCCCCCCGCCGCCCCCACAAATTTCATGCACTGGGCCTCTAGTTTTTTATAAAAAGCACTAGAGGCCCAGGACACGAAATTCACGCATGGGGGGCACGGGGTTTGTCCCTAAACGGGCAGTCGGACATTTTTGTCACAATCCAGGACTGCTGGCTCCCAACGGCTCACCTGCCTGCCTCCCTGATTGCCCCTAACCGCTTCTGCCTGCCAGCCTGATCACCCCCTAACCACTCCCCTGCCAGCCTGATTGATGTCTAGCTGCTCCCCTGCCAGCCTGTTTGCCTCCAACTTCCCTCCTCTGCCGGCCTGGTCACCCCCAACTGCCCTCCCCTGCAGGCTTGATCGCCCACAACTGCCCTCCCTTGCAGGGCCTGGAACCTCCCAACGGCCCTCCCCTGCTGGCCATCTTGTGTCCCCATGGGGGCAGCCCTCTTGTGTGTTGGAGTGATGGTCCATCTGCGTATTACTGTTTTATTAGATAGGAAACCCTCTGTGTAGTGCAATAAAGCAAAGCACAATAAAACGAGATGCACCTGTGTACCAAGCAATTTAATTTACTTTATTTTTTTAAAATATATTTTACTGATTTTTCACAGAGAGGAAGGGAGAGGGATAGAAAGTCAGAAACATCGATGAGAGAGAAACATCCATCAGCTGCCTCCTGCACACTCCCCACTGGGGATGTGCCTGCAACCAAGGTCCATGCCCCTGACCGGAATCGAACCCGGGACCCTTCAGTCCGCAGGCCGAGGCTCTAGCCACTGAGCCAAACCGGTTTCGGCCTGGATTTAATTTAAAAGGCAGCACAGGCCGGGCAGGAGAGGGGGGAGGAGAGACCGAGAGGGGCCAGTGAGGGCGGAAGGGGCGGGGGGGAGGGGGAGGAAGCAAAGGCCAGGCGGGCAGGGTCCCTGCGGTCAGGATCAAATCTCGGCATGCCACCAGGGGCGCATCTCCCAGGAGTCAGTCGGGGGCAGAGACGGAGCCGGTGAGCCGCTGCGGAGTCTGCCCCCCGCGGAGCCGATCCCAGGTGAACCGGGAAGGAGGAAGTGGCCGCTGTCTGACCTGGCAAGTCCTTTACGGAAGCGACGGGGAACGGGTGCAGGAGTGCGTGCCCTGGCTGGCCTGCTCAGTGGTTAGAGCACAGGCCTGTGGGCCGTAAAGCCGCAGGCTCACTTCCTGGTCGAGGGCACGCACCCCTGTGGCAGGTTCGGCCTCAGCCCCATCGGTGTTTCTCTCCCCCTCCGCCTCCCTCCCTTCCACTCTCTCTACAGATGGGTGGGATCTTC
>CM050525.1:4746621-4776621 GCA_027563665.1 Antrozous pallidus | reverse complement strand
CATTTTATTGATTTTTTACAGAGAGGGAGGGAGAGGGATAGAGTTAGAATCATCGATCAGCTGCCTCCTGCACATTCCAAACCGGGGATGTGTCTGCAACCGAGGTACACGCCCTTGACCGGAATCGAACCCGAGACCCTTCAGTCCGCAGGCCGACGCTCGAACCGGTCAGGGCAGGGCTGGTTCTTTCTTGCTCTAACCACTGAGACACCCAGCCAGGGCAGCGATGACCTTGTGTGTCTTGTTCACTTGCCGTGTTTCCCGCTCATCTCTGCGTGGCAGCCCTTTGAAGGCGTGAGGAAGCACCGGGTCCCCCCTCCACAGCGGGACACAGTGCCTTTCGCTCCCTCGCCGGTGCCTGTGCCTAGGTGCCCCTCGACCAGGCCTGGCAGGCCCACCCAGCGGTGCAGACCATGGCGAGTTGTCTTTGTGAGTTTTCACAGAGTCACACCTTTTCACCACGGACAGAGAGAGACCAGCCATAAGCTGGTCTGGCTCAGTGGATAGAGCGTCGGCCTGGGAACTGAAGGGTCCCGGGTTCGAGTCCGGTCAAGGGCACAGGCCCGGGGTTGTGGGCTCCGTCCCCAGTGGGGGGCGTGCAGGAGGCAGCCGATCCGTGATTCTCTCTCACCATGGATGCTTCTCTCTCTCTCCTTCTTCCTTCCTCTCTGAAATAAATTATATATGTATATATATATTTTAATTTTTATTTTTTAAAGAGAGAGACGCTTAAACCGGTGTGGCTCAGTGGATAGAGCGTCGGCCTTTGGACTGAAAGGTCCCGGGTTCGATTCCGGTCAAGGGCATGTACCTTGGCTGCGGGCACATCCCCAGTAGGGGGCGTGCAAGAGGCAGCTGACCGATGTTTCTCTCTCATCGATGTTTCTGACTTTCTGTCCCTCTCCCTTCTGCTCTGTAAAAAGTCAATAAAATATATTTAAAATGAGAGAGAGAGAGAGAGAGAGAAAGAGAGAGAGAGAGAGATCGCACGTGGGGGGAACCTCGGCCCAGGCCCAGAGTCCCTGTCATGACATGTCACGGAGCCTGCTGGCTTCTGGGTGACGTCCCGCAGGGCACAGCGAGGTCACAGAGACCAGGCGGCCTCTGGCGTCTCTGACGGTCACCTGCCCTTTGCCCCCCTTCCCCCAAAGGCCGATAGAATGAGGCATCTGTCTCCATTTGTCGGCAAAGGGCTCCCTGCCTGGCAGAGTAGAAATAGCTCCGGAAATAAATGCATTGGCCTGGGAACATACTTACTGCGGTAGAGGACTCAGAAAGTAAAAAATAAAAAAAGAACCCACAAACAAACAAACTACACCCCCCCCCAAAATAAACAAACAAAAACAAAAGTGGATAGTGAAAACTAAATCTGAACCCCTACCAGCTGTCCGTCCAGTTCTCCTTTCTGTCTGGTCTGACCAAGTTGCTTTGGTACCTTTCCAGAAATTTCTTTTTAATTTTTTTTTTCCTTTAAAAAATATTTTATTGGCCTCCTGGTGCTTACCACAGGCTGTGTGCTTACACTGACTGTACAGAAATAGGAGGCAGCCGAAACCGATTTGGCTCAGTGGCTAGAGCATCAGCCTGCGGACTGAAAGGTCCCGGGTTCGATTCCGGTCAAGGGCATGACCCTTGCCTGCGGGCACATCCCCAGCGGGGGGTGTACAGGAGGCAGCTGACAGATGTTTCTCTCATCGATGTTTCTGACTTTCTGTCCCTCTCCCTTCCTCTCTGTGAAAAATCAATAAAATATATATTTAAAAAAAGAAAAGAAAAGAAATAGGAGGCAGAGTAAACCTACCCCATACACACCTCAGCTCAAGCTCTTTGGTCTGTATCGGGGATGGGGAGACAGTGAGTCAAGGAGGTTTGGGATCTGACTCATTTTCACTTCCTCTGGGCAAAGAGTAGATCGTGGCTATAGCTTTATTTGACACACGGCGGTTCAGCCAAAGAAATATTTTTTTTTAAATATATTTTATTGATTTTTACAGAGCGGAAGGGAGAGGGATAGAAAGTCAGAAACATCGATGAGAGAGAGACATCGATCAGCTGCCTCTTGCACGCCCCCTACTGGGGATGTGCCCGCAGCCAAGGTACATGCCCTTGACCGGAATCGAACCCGGGACCCCGCAGTCCGCAGTCCGACGCTCTATCCACTGAGCCAAACCGGTCTCGGCCAAAGAAATATTTTTAAAAAAATATATATTTCATTGATTTTTTACAGAGAGGAAGGGAGAGGGAGAGATAGTCAGAAACATCGATGGGAGAGAAACATCGATCAGCTGCCTCTTGCACGCCCCCTACTGGGGATGTGCCCCCAACCAAGGTACATGCCCTTGACCGGAATCGAACCTGGGACCCTTCAGTCCGCAGGCCGACGCTCTATCCACTGAGCCAAGCCGGTTTCGGCAAGTGGCCAGATTTTTATGATCTCTGAACGCATAATAATCTGGCCACTCTGTGTATATCCTATAGAATAAAAGGCTAATATGCAAATTGTCCCCTCCACCAGGAGTTCGACCAGCAGGCAGGCCGGCCAACTGCCCATGTCCCCTCCCCCTGGCCAGGCTGGCCAGACTCCACCCATGCACGAATTCATGCACCAGGAGGGGGGTGCCCCTCAGCCCAGCCTGCACCCTCTCCAATCTGGGATCCCTTGGGGGATGTCCGACTGCCCCTTTAGGCCCAATCCCACAGGCAGTTGGACATTCCTTTTGCAAATCCAGGACTGCTGACTCCTAACCGCTTACCTGCCTGCCTGATAACCCCTAACTGCTCACCTGTCTGCCTGATAACCCCTAACTGCTCCCCTGTCTGCCTGCCTGATAACCCCTAACTGCTCACCTGTCTGCCTGCCTCATAACCCCTAACTGCTCACCTGCCTGCCTGATAACCCCTAACCGCTCACCTGCCTGTCTGCCTGACAACCCCTACTGCTCACCTGTCTGCCTGCCTGATAACCCCTAACTGCTCACCTGTCTGCCTGATAACCCCTAACCGCTCACCTGCCTGCCTGATAACCCCTAACTGCTCACCTGTCTGCCTGCCTCATAACCCCTAACTGCTCACCTGTCTGCCTGCCTCATAACCCCTAACTGCTCACCTGTCTGCCTGCCTGACAGCCCCTAACTGCTCACCTGTCTGCCTGCCTCATAACCCCTAACTGCTCACCTGTCTGCCTGCCTGATAACCCCTAACTGCTCACCTGTCTGCCTGCCTGATAACCCCTAACCGCTCACCTGTCTGCCTGCCTGATAACCCCTAACCGCTCACCTGCCTGTCTGCCTGACAACCCCTACTGCTCACCTGTCTGCCTGCCTCATACCCTAACTGCTCACCTGTCTGCCTGCCTGATAACCCCTAACTGCTCACCTGTCTGCCTGCCTGATAACCCCTAACCGCTCACCTGCCTGTCTGCCTGACAACCCCTACTGCTCACCTGTCTGCCTGCCTGACAACCCCTAACTGCTCACCTGTCTGCCTGCCTGACAGCCCCTAACTGCTCACCTGTCTGCCTGACAGCCCCTAACTGCTCACCTGCCTGTCTGCCTGACAGCCCCTAACTGCTCACCTGTCTGCCTGCCTGATAACCCCTAACTGCTCACCTGTCTGCCTGCCTGACAGCCCCTGCCGGCAGCCAGGGGAAGAAAGGCCTATTGCACGAATCTTCATGCAACGGGCCTCTAGCATCCTATCTAATAAAAGAGTAATATGCAAATTTGACCGTACTTTCGCTAGACTACCAGCCAATCGGGAGTGGGGGGTGGGGCCGAGTGGCGCTCGGGGGTGTCCCTGATCGCAGCCCAGCCCCAGAGGACAAAGTCATGGTGGCGGGGCCAAGGCAGAGGCCGTTGGTGTGATCAGGCCTGGAGGGGAGGGCAGTTGGGGTGATCAGGCCTGGAGGGGAGGGCAGTTGGGGGTGATCAGGCCAGGAGGGGAGGGCAGTTGGGGGTGATCAGGCCTGGAGGGGAGGGCAGTTGGGGGTGATCAGGCCAGGAGGGGAGGGCAGTTGGGGTGATCAGGCCTGGAGGGGAGGGCACTTGGGGGTGATCAGGCCTGAAGGGGAGGGCAGTTGGGGGTGATCAGGACAGGAGGGGAGGGCAGTTGGGGGTGATCAGGCCTGGAGGGGAGGGCAGTTGGGGGTGATCAGGCCTGGAGGGGAGGGCAGTTGGGGTGATCAGGCCAGGAGGGGAGGGCAGTTGGGGGTTATCAGGACAGGAGGGGAGGGCAGTTGGGGGTGATCAGGCCTGGAGGGGAGGGCAGTTGGGGGTGATCAGGACAGGAGGGGAGGGCAGTTGGGGGTGATCAGGCCTGGAGGGGAGGGCAGTTGGGGGTGATCAGGCCAGGAGGGGAGGGCAGTTGAGGCTGATCAGGCCAGGAGGGGAGGGCAGTTGAGGGTGATCAGGCTGGTGGTTGGGGGTAGTTGGGGCCAAGCTGGCCAGCAGAGGGGACCAGTTGGGGCAATCAGGCCAGCAAGCAGAGTGCTTAGGGGTGATCAATCAGTCAGGCAGGTGAGCGGTTAGGAGCGGATGGCGAGGGGGCTTTCCAAGTGCCAGTGTAGGCCCGATCCCACAGGGGTCTCAGATTGTAGAGAATGCAGGCCGGACTGAGAGACAACCTCCCCCCAAAACCCCCCCCCCGCCCGTGTGCATGAATTTTGTGCACCGGGCCACTAGTATCTAATATCCGTATTGATTTCAGAGAAAGGAAGGGGAGGAAGAAAGAGAGAATCATGGACCGGCTGCCTCCTGCACACCCCACACTGGGGATGGAGCCCAGGACCCAGGCATGTGCCCTGACCGGGAATCGAACCCTGACCCCCTGATTCATAGGTTGCTCAACCACTGAGCTATGCCAGCTGGGCTTAAATATTTTATTTTATTTTATTTTTCGCTGATTTCAGAGAGGAAGGGAGAGGGAGGGAGAGGAAGGGAAACATCAACGATGAGAGGGAATCATTGATTGGCTGCCTCCCGCACGCCCCAAACCAGGCATGTGCCCTGACCGGGAATCGAGCCACGACCTCCCGGTCCACGTTGGTGTCAGACGGAGGCTGTCAGCGCTGTGATTGAGTCCATTTTTTTTTTAATCGTTTTAAGCCCCAAGATTGTGAGGATTTGCTATGGCAGCCCAAGCAAACGGACACAGGCTGGATGGCAGTCCTGCCCCACCTTCCCCAGGGGCTGCATCCATTCCCCAGCTCTGTCCACAGCTTACTGCGCAGGGAACTTGATCTTTCTTTTTTTAAAAAATATATTTTATTAGTTTTTTTACAGAGAGGGAGAGGGAGTTGGAAACATCGATGAGAGAGAAACATCGATCAGCTGCCTCCTGCCACACCCCCCACTGGGGATTTGCCCGCAACCACAGTACATGCCCTTGACCGGAATCGAACCCGGGACCCTTCAGTCCTCAGGCCGACGCTCTATCCACTGAGCCAAACCGGTTTCGGCAGGAAACTTGATCTTTCAATCCCCCCGCAGATTCCCTTCTGGTAAATGCATTGATAACATCATGCAGAAAAGACCTAAAAAAAAAACAAAAAACAGGAAGGAGCAGATAATACACTGCATGTCTTATTATTATTATTTTTTTTATGTTTCAAAAAATATATTTGCATTGATTTCAGAGAGGAAAGAAGAGATAAAAAAACATCAATGATGAGCCGAAACCGGTTTGGCTCAGTGGATAGAACGTCGGCCTGCGGACTGAAAGGTCCCGGGTTCGATTCCGGTCAAGGGCATGTACCTTGGCTGCGGGCACATCCCCAGTAGGGGGCGTGCAGGAGGCAGCTGATGGATGTTTCTCTCTCATCGATGTTTCTGACTTTCTATCCCTCTCCCTTCTGCTCTGTAAAAAATCAATAAAATATATTTTTTAAAAAACCCCACAAACATCAATGATGAGAAGTGACTCCCAGAAGCAGCAATTGGTCTGTCTGCAGACCCCATATTGGAAGAAGATGCTAATGAAAGTGAAGATGCTGACCGGGAGAGAAATCGACATTGACATAGAACCCCGCAGATAAGGTGGAACGAATCAAGGAACATGTGGAGGAGAAAGAGGGAGCCCCCTCCCCCCACAGCAGCAGCGGCTCTCTGCAGCGGGGAACAGGTGAACGGTGAGAAGACAGCAGCTGATGATAGAATCCTGGGTGGCTCAGGCCTCCCAGGTGCTGGCTCTCAGAGGAGGAGGTGGCTTTAGGCAGTGATGGACCCTCTCTCCATTGTCCCTCCTCACTCTGCCTCTTGTGATGAGGCATCACACATCCTGTCTCTCTCTGGCGCACCGGAGTCACTGCCCCCCTCCCGGATGCCCCGGCTTGTGTGCCCACGGCTAGGGGGCTCTGAGGACCCCAGGATGCAGCGTTCCTGTCCCAGATGGCCCCCGCTGGCTATCGGGTTTTAGTTTGCCGTCCCCTGTGCTCCCCTCTCTGACGGCTCTGTCCCTGGTTGTCCATAAAATATTTCTTGGCCTCCTGGGGAAAAAAAACAACAACAGGAAAACATCAACGATGAGAGAGCATCATGGGTCCCCTGCCTCCTGCACGCCCCCTACTGGGGCTTGAGCCCACACCCCGGGCTTGTGCCCTTGACCGGGATCGAACCTGTGACCTCCTGGTTCACAGGTCGATGCTCAACCACTGAGCCATGCTGTATGTCTTTTTTAAAAAATATATTTTTTATTCAATTTTTTTTACAGCGAGGAACGGAGAGGGATAGAAAGCCAGAAACATCGATCAGCTGCCTCCTGCACGCCCCCTACTGGGGATGTACCCGCAGCCAATGTACATGCCCCCGACCGGAATAGAACCTGGGACCCTTCAGTCCGCAGGCTGACGCTCTATCCACTGAGCCACACCGGTCCCGGCTACACTGTTGTCTTATTAACACACACATATGCTGGCCCTGTTGGGGTGGCTCAGTTGGTTGGGGCGCTGTCCTATGCACATTGTCCTGGGCACCGAAAGACGGCAGGTTTGATTCCCTGCCCGGACACACACCCAGGCTGTGGGCTGGACCCCCTCTTCTCTCCCCCCTCCCCCTGCGTTGGGGCGTATGGGGAAGCAACCAGAGGAAGTTACTGCATCTCCAGCCCTTTGCAGCTAACAAGCGAGAGATAAAAATCTGCATTTCTCGGCCTGCCTTGTTCTCACTAGGAGGCCCGGTAAACTCGGGGTGGGGGGGGGAGGTAAACTCGGGGTGGGGGAGGAGGAGGTAAAAGTAGTTTTTGCAGCCCTGGCTGGTGGGGCTCAGTGCATTGAGTGTCCTCCTGTGCACCAAGAGGTTGCTGGTTTAGTTCCTGGGGTGCGGGCTCGGTCCCCAGTAGGGGCATGCAGGAGGGAGTCCGTCAATGTCACTCTCCCTGTCCTTTCTCCGCTCTCTAAAATCAATAAAAACATTTAAAAAAATTGTAATGTAGGTTTACAGGCGTGCACAAGAGTTTATTCTTGTATTATTGCCTATTAACCAGAGGCCCGGTGCATGAAATTCATGCACAAGGTGGGGGGGTGTCTCTCAGCTCAGCCTGCACGCTCTCCAACCTGACACCCCTTGAGGGATGTCCGACTGCCCGTTTAAGCCCAATCCAGGTAGGATCAGGCCTAAACGGGCAGTCAGGCATCCTTCTCACAATCCAGGACTGCTGGCTCCCAACTGCTCACCTGCCTGCCAGCCTGATCACCCCCTAACCACTACCCTGCCAGCCTGATTGATGTCTAACTGCTTCCCTGCCAGCCTGTTTGCCTCCAACTTCCCTCCTCTGCCAGCCTGGTCACCCCTAACTGCCCTCCCCTGCAGGCTTGATCACCCCCAACTGCCCTCCCTTGCAGGCCTGGTCCCTCCCAACGGCCCTCCCCTGCTGGCCATCTTGTGGTGGCCATCTTGTGTCCACATGGGGGCAGGATCTTTGACCACATGGGGGCAGCCCTCTTGTGTGTTGGAGTGATGGTCAATCTGGGTATTACTCTTTTATTAATAGGATAGAGGCCTGGTGCATGGGTGGGGGCCAGCTGGTTTGCCCTGAAGGGTCTCCCGGATCAGGGTGGGGATTCCCTTGGGGTGTGGGGCAGCCTGGGTGAGGGGCCTATGGTGGTTTGCAGGTCGGCCATGCCGCCCAGCGACCCAAGTGGAGGCCCTGGTACCTGGGATTTATTTATCTTCTACAAATGAAACTTTGTAGCCTGGACTGAAGGCCTAGGCCGGCCAGGGCTGCAGAAGCTTGGCTTTCTCCATTGCTGGGACAACTCTAGCCTCTGCTCTCTCCAGCTCCATGGCTGCCACCATTTCTGTTGGGATATATCTTCTATAATTGAAACTTTGTAGCACTGAGTGGAGGCCTAGGCCGGCAAGGACAGGCGGAAAGCTTGGCCTCCTCCATTACTGGGGATACCCAAGCCTCCCTCCTGCTCTCAGTGGCCACAGCCACCTTGGTTGGAGTTTATTTGCATATTTGCTCCTGACCGGCTGGTGGGCGTGGCTTGTGGGTGTCTCGGGCATGTGGTCAATTTGCATATTGCTCTTTTATGAGATAGGATTACAGTTTTGTTTTCCGTACAAACAGCTGGAAACCTACTTTCGTTGGTGGTGGCAATCCTCACCTGAGGAAACTTTTAGAGAGAGAGTGGAAGGCAGGGAGGAGGGAAGAGAGAGAGAAACATCTGCGTGGGAAACATGGATCGGCTGCCTCCTGCAGCTGAGGCTGGTGGTAGGACCTGCAGCCCAGGCACGCACCCTTGACCAGGAATCGAACCTGTGACCCTCGGGTGTGTGAGCTGACACTCTAACCACTGAGCACGGGGCCAGGACTCTCCTGTATTTTTTAAAAAATATTTTATTTATTTTTCACCCAGAGGAAGGGAGAGGGATAGAGAGTCAGAAACATCAATGAGAGAGAAACATCGACCAGCTGCCTCCTGCACACCCCCCACTGGGGATGTGCCCACAACCAAGGTACGTACCCTTGACCGGAATCTAACCCGGGACCTTTCAGTCTGCAGGCCGACGCTCTATCCACTGAGCCACACCGGTTTCGGCTCCCCACCCTGTATCTGCTGATGAATGAAGGAGGCTTCCCAAGGAGCCCAGAGCATGGGGAGATCTGTGTGATCAGGTGCCTTCCAGGGTTCCAGGAGCCATCGTGCTAACAAGATGACAAACCTGAGGAAGGGGGGGGTCACGGGAACCCCCCAGTCAGAAGCGGGGGAGGCCTGGGATTTGTGATTGACGTCTGAGGGGTGGGGGCGGGCCGGTGGCCCTGAGCCGGCCTGACGCTGCCTCCAGGTCGTGAGCCAACCCTGGACTCAGGAGGGAAGCGAGTCCCTGGAGAGTTGGGTGCAGGTGTGAAACAGCCAGACCCACACGCACGTGGTGTCAGGAGCCGGCGGCAGCTCATGCGTATCCCAGGGGGGACTCTCCCCCAAAACCTCTGTGGCAGAGGGTGCTGAGCCATCTGGCGGGTGGGTCAGGTGACCGCTCTGTGGCTTACAGTCAGCACCTTCCCCCAGGGCTTGCTGAATGGGCATGCGAACAGTAACTTCAGTATTATTACTTGTTAATCCTCCCCCAAGGATATTTTTTCATTCTTTTTTAAAATTATGATTATTGATGTTTTCACAGAGAGGAAGGGAGAGGGATAGAAAGTCGGAAACATTGATGAGAGAGAGACATCCATCAGCTGCCTCTTGCACACCCCCCACTGGGGGTTTGCCAGCAACCGAGGTTCATGCCCTTGACCGGAATCGAACCCGGAACCCTTCAGTCCACAGGCCGACGCTCTATCCACTGAGCCACACCGGTTTCAGCAGAGTGTTTCATTGTTAATGTAAAAACACCCACCATTGAGCCCTGGCCGGTGTGGCTCAGTGGAGAGAGCGTCGGCCTGCGGACTGAAGGGTCCCGGGTTCGATATCCCCGTCAGAGGCACATACCTGGGTTGTGCACTGATTACCCAGCAGAGGGCGTGCAGGAGGCAGCCAGCCGATGATTCTCTCTCATCATTGATGTTTCTCTCTCTCTCCCTCTCCCTTCCTCTCTGAAACCAATAAAAATATATTTAAAAAAACAACAACAACGTTGAAACCTGTAAAGAATTTCTGTGAGTTTGTTTGAGCAAAGTGTCCACATATACCAGGAAGCAGAACCTCCACGAATTGAGATGATGCTCCGAGAATGGCGGGCTCCATCTGTATTTATACACCGCAATGAAAAGAAAGGGACATGGCCAAAACCGGTGTGGTCCAGTGGATAGAGTGTCAGCCTGCGGACTGAAGGGTCCCGGGTCCGATTCCGGTCAAGGGCATGTACCTTGTCTGCGGGCACCTCCCCATGGTGGGGGGGGTGGTGCGGAGGCAGCTGATAGATGCTTCTCTCTCATCGATGTTTCTGACTTTCTATCCCTCTCCCCTCCTGTCTGTAAAAAAATCAATAAAATATATTAAAAAAGAAAAGAAAGGGACATAGCTTGGATTACATGGCACTCATTGGTGATAGACTGGAGAGGCGGGAGAAAGCAAAGGGCGGGGAGGGACCCCCTGGGATTGGATAACAAGTGGAATGATGGACACATAGGTGGGTGCAGGAAGGATGAACATGATAATGAAGAAATTTGGGGTCTCTGTCCAGGCACCCAGCACATTAGGGTGAGCCCTAGGGGCTCCAGGGAAAGGGAGGTTACGAGTGACCCGGACATTTCAAGGGTGTGTTATCACAGATGCAAAAGGACAGGTAGGCTCGGTGAAGGTAAAGGTTGACCTTGTCAGGGAAGATACGGGCCTGGGAGGTACCTGCCCACCATCAATCACTGCTTTTAATTCAGGTTTCATTTCAGACCGTCCCTTGTGGTGGCTTTAGGTCTCTGAGTCTGCGAGACCGCCACGCAGGCCTCCCCCGAGCAGTCAGGTCAGCATGGGGTCCCCTTCCTCCACACCACTGTTTTTAGGGGGAGTGTTACAGAGAGGAGAGACAGAGAGAAACATGTGAGAGAAACACGTCGACTGGCTGCCTCCTGGACATGTGGGGCCAGCGCCTGGGCCGGGGAGAAGCCTACACCGGAGGAGGTGGGGGTGCAGGGGGTGTGTGTGTCCTTCGTGGGAATCGAACCCGGGACCCTTTGGTCCACAGGCCCACGCTCCACCCACTGAGCCAAACCAGCCAGGGCATGAATGGTTATGGACCCAAGCTTAGGGCACTGATAAAGCTTAGGTCACCTCTGCCGAAACCGGTGTGGCTCAGTGGACAGAGCGTCGGCCTGCGGACTGAAAGGTCCCGGGTTTGATTCTGGTCAAGGGCGTGTGCCTTGGCTGCGGGCACATCCCCAGTAGGGAGGGGTGTGTGCAGAAGGCAACTGATCAATGTTTCTCTCTCTTCCATGTTTCTGACTTTCTATCCCTCTCCCTTCCTCTCTGTGAAAGAACAAAAATCAATAAAATATATTTAAAAAAATAAAAAAGCTTAGGTCACCTCAGCAGCAAGCAGTGCTGAGTCCCCCCACGCCCCTCCCCTGCCTGCCCGCCCCCCCCCCATCCCCATGGTTTCTGAGGGGAAACTGGCCAAATACCTGGTCACCGGCAATTACATGGGCCCATGGCGGGGGGGGGGGGGGGGGGGGGCGGGGGGGGCAGTGAGTTTTTCCTCCCTGGAATAATCGGGCCTCTTTGCTTTCCTACCTTGCTCCTTCCTGCCAACAGCAGCCACTGGGCCTGCACTCAAAGGCCCCATTCACCTCCGGCTGATCCGCCCAGGACTGCTCCTGATGGGGCACCTGGGTTCATGAGGAAGTCAGTGGGCGGGCCGTGTACCCCATCACCCCAAGCAGCCAGCCTCAGGGAACAGAGGCTGGGCCTGTGTGAGGCTGGGGTGCCGTGCCAGGCCTCGGACCACAGCGCCGGGGCTGGGTGTTATCACCCCCGGGGACGGACAGACAGACAGACAGACACCCACGCGGGGTCAGGGCCCAGCCGCCAAGCCGCCGCATTACCGGTGCTGGCACCCGGAGGTTTCACTTCTCTCAAGGTCACACCCCATGACTCCTGTCAATGTTTGCTTCCTGTCGGTTCCCTGCGGTTGCGGGTTCATGCCTAACGGTGAACACCCAGCACGGTGAGGGGTGTTAGCGGAAACGGCCCCTGAGCTTTTTTTTGGGGGGGGGTTATCTCAGAAGTGCCACCCTGGGGCGAGGCAAAGAGGGGCAGGAAGGAGGGGCGGGGGGGGCAACGAGGGGTGTGACTAGGACTTGGGGATGTGCTTGGAGAACCTCCAAGTGACCCCACGCCCTGACTCCTGTGTCCTGATGCTAGGCAGGGCGTGGGGTGACAGAGAGGGTCTGTGCCTTACCCCTCCTTTTCGTTAAAAAAAAATATTTATTTTATTGATTTTTTACAGAGAGGAAGGGAGAGGGATAGAAAGTCAGAAACTTCGTTCAGCTTCCTCTTGTATACCCCCTACTGGCGATGTGCCTGCAGCCAAGGTACATGCCCCTGACCAGAATCGAACCCGGGACCCTTCAGTCTGCAGGCTGACGCTCTATCCACTGAGCCAAACCGGTTTCGGATATATGTATATATAAAAATAATAAAAAAAACTGGGCAGTCCTGGCTGGTTTGACTCAGTGGCTAGAGCATCAGCCTATGGCCTGAGGGGTCCCGGGTTCGATTCCGGTCAGGGGCACCATCTCTCTCTCTCTCCATCTCCCTTCCTCTCTAATATCAAGAAAAATATATAAAAATAAAATTAAAAAAAAAAACCTGGGTATACAGGCTCCAATCCCACTCCCTCCTCTCCTACCCCCATTTCGGCAGAGCTTGCAGCGTCTAGGGCCCCCCTAGAACCCTCCTTCTCCGTAAGGCACGCAGCCGGGCGGACAGAGCTCCCGGACCCCCACCGTCCCCTCCTCCCTCCGCCACTCCCGCCGCTGTCTCTGCGGGGCTCGGCCTCCAAGCCTCCGCCGCCCCCGGCCTGGAAGGCGCCCAGCGGCCGGCGCCTGGCAAGCGTCTGTCCGCCAGGGCCGCTCCGAGGCCCCGCCCCGCCCGTGGCCCCGCCCACCAAGCCCCCGCCCCTCCCGCCCCGAGGCCCCGCCCCGCGGCTGCGGGGAGCCAGGCCGCGCTGGGGACTGCAGAGCGCGGTGAGTGCACGGCCCGCAGGGAGGGACCCCGGCGGCCCGCTCCCCGCCCCGCCCGCCCCGCCCCGGGCCCGGCCGCCAGACCTGCAGCTCCCCGGGCTTCTCGGCGCTCGGTCCACCGGGTCAGAGCCCCAGAGCTGCGCCCCCTACCCCGAGCCCCCTGGATAAGGACCCGCAGCCCCGCCCGCCCCAGGCCCCGCGGCCGGTCCCTGGGGCCCCTCCCCTCCTGCAGGGACCTGGCATCCGGCGGCCTCAGCCCGGGGCTCTGTCCGCTCGCGGCCCCCCCCCCCCCACCCTTTCTCTCCGGGAGGCTGGAATGCGGGCCAAAAATAGCTCTGCCTTCCCGACCCGGGAGGATGGAGAGCCGCATCGGCCCCGGGAAAGCCAGGCGGCGGCTGAGCTCCGGCTGCTCTTCCCAGCCAGGAAGCTGGGTCCCCCAAGGAGGCGAGGCGAGGCGAGGCGGTGCCCCCAACTCCCACCGCCCTAGGTCCCCGGATTTAGCTGCCGTCACCCCGCCCCCACTCCACCGACGGTGCCACTTGGGACCCAGGGGTCCAGCCTTCTCCCTCCCAGGTCCTTGCACCGCGAGGGGGACCCTCGGATCCTGAAGTATAGACATCCCATCCCTGTTTCTTTCTTTTTTTTTGGGGGGGGGGGAACCCGGGCGTTGGGCACCTCAGCCTAGGGATCTGCAGCCGCTTCCAGGAGACATAGAGACCCCTCACCCCCCAGCCCACAGATCCCATTCACCGGAGGCCGGGTCCCCGCGATCCCCAGTCCCCCGGTCCCCTGGTCCCCAGATGCGCAAGATTTCATCCATCCCCGGGAGGCTGGGGTGGGGGCTGGGCAGGCGCAAGCGGGGAGGGATATGCAGGGAGAGGCAGAGGGAGCAGGGAGGGAGTGAGGTGAGACTCGGGGGGGTGGGGACCTGGGCTGAGGGGTCTCGGCGCTAAACAAACCCTAAACAAGGCGGGTTGCCATGGCAACGGCCTTCCCGGGCCTGCCCCTGGAGACGGCGCAGCGGCTGCCTCGGGGGGAGGGCAGCCCCGAGGAGCCCCCCTCCGCCAGCTGTTGTGTCTTCCTGTTTTGTCACCATGGCGACAGTGACCTCAGCCCTCCATCCCCATCTCTCTGCCCCCCCTTCTTCTCCGGGTTCAATGATTTCCCCGGGGGCGGGGCTGGGTCTTTGCGTTGGCCACGCCCACGGGGCGGGGCGGGGGTAGCCCCGGCTTTAAGGGGAGTCCCGTTCTGCGCCACGGCCCCGCGCGCGGACCCCGCCCTCCCTCGCCGTCGCCCGCGCCGGCTCCCCAACCAACGGCCATCCCCAGCCCAGTCCGCCGCCCCTTCTAGGCTGCAGCTGTCGCCCGGCCTGCACCCCCGCCGCCGCGGCCAGCCTGCGAGGTGAGGCTGCGGTCCAGCATTCCTGGGTGCGAAGGAGACTTGGGTGTCCGAGTCCCTAGAAAGACTGGGGCTGAGCCAGACTCGGGTTCTGGGGGCGGAGAGGATGGGGAGGGAGGAAGGGCTGGGGACCTGGACTCCTGCAGGTCACACGTCTGAAGGAAGAGGGGGGACAGGGGGCCTGGGCTCCTGGGTCTGAAGGAAGAGGAGGGACAGGGGGCCTGGGCTCCTGGGTCTGAAGGAAGAGGGGGGACTGGGGGCCTGGGCTCCTGGGTCTGAAGGAAGAGGAGGGACAGGGGGCCTGGGCTCCTGGGTCTGAAGGAAGAGGGGGGACTGGGGGCCTGGGCTCCTGGGTCTG
Source organism: Antrozous pallidus (assembly GCA_027563665.1). NCBI lineage: Eukaryota > Metazoa > Chordata > Mammalia > Chiroptera > Vespertilionidae > Antrozous > Antrozous pallidus. The sequence continues at coordinate 4,761,746 of CM050525.1, read as the reverse complement.
AAGGAAGAGGAGGGATTGGGCTCCTGGGTCTGAGGGAGGAGGCTGGGGGTCTGGACTCCTGGGTCTGAGGGAGGAGGAGGCTGGGGGGCCTGGGCTCCTGGGTCTGAGGGAGGAGGCTGGGGGCCTGGACTCCTGGGTCTGAGGGAGGAGCTGGGGGTCTGGACTCCTGGGTCTGAGGGAGGAGGAGGCTGGGGGGCCTGGGCTCCTGGGTCTGAGGGAGGAGGGCTGGGGGTCTGGACTCCTGGGTCTGAGGACTCAGGGGGCTGGGACTCCTGGGATCCAGCGTGACAGGGCTGGAACCCAGTTCGGGGCGGTCGGGAGGGGAGGAGCTCCGAGCCGGAGCCCTGAGTTTGGGAAGGCGTGTGGCTGGGGGTGAGGATGTCTGGCCTCCCCGTCCCGGGCCCAGAATCCAGCCCTGGGACTGGAGAGGCGGGGCTGCGGCCAGCGCCCCGGGCGCGGAGAGCACACGCTGGGCTTGGGGCGCCCTCCTCCGTCTGCAGAGGATCGGGGCGTGGCGCCCGGCCTGGCGGCGGGGGAGGGCGGGGTGCGGACGGGGGGAGTGGGAAGCGGGGTACCCCTCTCCCTCCCGCGTGCTTTCCACGCCTTCCCGAGCTCCGTCTCGGCGCTCCTGTTGGTGGCCGGCTCTCCGCGCGACCTCAGAGGGGCGCGGAGGCCCGTCCCCTTCCCCCAGGGTGGCCCCCACTTCCTCCTAACGGGCCCTGGAGGAGGGGCGGGGGGTGGGCACCTCCCAGGTGGCCCGGGGACACCTCCTTTCCTGGAGGAGGCGGGCGGTGTGTCCGCTAATCTCAGCTCTCCCTTCCCGAGCGGGGCGCGCAGCCCCGGGGCGCGCAGCTCCAGCCCCGGGTTCCCGGTCCCCCCGCTCTTAAGGGCCCTCCTGGGGGACCCGCCCATCCTCAGAGGGACCCAGAACTCCCCATGGGGAACCGTCCCAGCCATGTGGGACCCGGAGTCCAGGTTCTCCGCCCCGAGGCCCGCTTGCTTCCCCTCCCCAAACCGAGGAGCGCGGGGGCGGGTCACCCCGGGGCGCGGCGCGGGGCGGGGGTCCCAGCCGCATTCCTGGTGGCCGTGCTGACTTGAGTCCTTATAAGGCCGGAGACACGGCTCAGACCGGCGGGCGGCCCGCAGCCTCCGCCCAGGCCCTCCCCCGACGGGGCGGGGCGGTGTGCGCTCGCCTCCAGCTCCCCGCCCCCCTCTCGGAGCGCGCACTTTCGTCCAGTGGCCTGGGTGGCCACCCCCGCCGTTGGGGGACGGGGACTGGCGGGGTTGGGGAGGACGTGGGGCTGCCTCGATCGGGGGGTGTGGCTCCAGCTGCTGCTGAGGTTCCTCGGGGCGGGGGTGGGAGGGGGGGACGGGGAAGGGGGGCAGCCTTCTCGCCCAGGCCGGGCTGTCCCCTGGGTCTCCGAGGGCGGAGCTGGGCTGAGCCGCAAGCTGACGTCCTCTCTCTCCCGCTCATGCTCTGACTAACCTTTTCCAGGTGTCTGACTTCAGCCGCCTGGGCAGCCAGGTTTTCTCCGTCTGGGTCCCCAGCTGAGACCGCAGGTGAGGGGGCAGGGGGCCTGGGCTCCTGGGTCTGAGGGAGGAGGGCAGGGGGCTTGGACTCCTGGGTCTGAGGGAGGAGGGCTGGGGGCCTGGGCTCCTGGGTCTGAGGGAGGAGGGCTGGGGGCCTGGGCTCCTGGGTCTGAGGGAGGAGGGCTGGGGGGCTGGACTCCTGGGTCTGAGGGAGGAGGCTGGGGGCCTGGACTCCTGGGTCTGAGGGAGGAGGGCTGGGGGTCTGGGCTCCTGGATCTGAGGGAGGAGGGCTGGGGGCCTGGACTCCTGGGTCTGAGGAGGAGGCTGGGGGCCTGGGCTCCTGGGTCTGAGGGAGGAGGCTGGGGGCCTGGGCTCCTGGGTCTGAGGGAGGAGGGCTGGGGGCCTGGGCTCCTGGGTCCTGAGGGAGGAGGGCTGGGGGCCTGGGCTCCTGGGTCTGAGGGAGGAGGCTGGGGGCCTGGGCTCCTGGGTCTGAGGGAGGAGGGCTGGGGGCCTGGACTCCTGGGTCTGAGGGAGGAGGGCTGGGGGCCTGGACTCCCGGATTGGAAGGAGGAGGGGCTGGGGACGGGCTGTCTCTCTGACTTTTAGATCCCGAGACGTGTACCTGGGAGCTTGGCCTCCAGGGAGTGGGGCCCACACCCCTGTCTGTGAGGAGGGAGGGTGTGTGCACTGGGCCCGGTGTCCAGGGGGCGGGGAGGTGGGGAGAGCCAGCGGGCGGGCTCTGATGCCGGAAGGGAAGTTTATTTCCCTGAGGCTCTCAGAGGCCTTCTGAGCTGGTAGGAGTGACAGCTGAGACCCACCCTGGCAGGCCCTGAGGGGGAGGCTGGCTGGTGTACTGGCTGCTGGGGACTCAGAACGCCCAGGCCTGGCCAGACCGGGTTGGCTCAGCGGACAGAGCGTCGGCCTGCGGACTGAAGGGTCCCGGGTTCGATTCCGGTCAAGGGCATGCACCTTGGCTGCGGGCACATCCCCTGTAAGGGGTGTGCAGGAGGCAGCTGATCGATGTTTCTGACTTTCTATCCCTCTCCCTTCCTCTCTGTAAAATATCAATACAAAATAAATATATTTATAAAAGAACCCCCAGGTCTGAAGCTGCATCATGTGGGAGCCTGGAGATTTCAGTGGACGGGCCGGGCCCCTGGACAGTTTAGAATCTGGGAGATGAATTTCTTTATAAAGAAGAAGAAAAAAAAAAGCCCTAACCGGTGTGGCTCAGTGGACAGAGCGTCGGCCTGCGGACTGAAGGGTCCCAGGTTCGATTCCGGTCAAGGGCAAGTACCCTGATTGTGGGGACATCCCCAGTAGGGGGTGTGCAGGAGGCAGCTGATCGATGTTTCTCTCTCATCGATGTTTCCAACTCTCTATCCCTTTCCCCTCCTCTCTGTAAAAAAATCAATAAGATATATTTTTTAAAAAGAAAAAGAAAAAAATACAGTTTGATTAGAGAGAGAGGAAGGGAGAGGGATAGATAGAAACGTCTGTCAGCTGCCTCCTGTGCGCCCCCTACTGGGGCTCAAGCCCGGAATCCCGCTATGTGACTGGACTGGGAATGGAACAGTTGACCTCTTGGGTTCATGGGCCGCCCTTAACCACTGAGCCATACGGGCTGGCGGGGGCGGGCCTGGGAGCTGAATTTCCACGAAGGAGGAACTACCAGCAGGCTGGGGTTCGGAGAGGGGCTGGGCTCCATGTGGGGAGGGAGGGACCGACCAGAGGAAGCTCCACTTCCTTTGGGTGGAAGCTCTCCTGAGACTCCTGGTCTCTGAGGCAGGGGTGGGGACGGAGGCGGGGCGGGCGCGTCCCAGAGACAGATGTGATGAGACCTGGGTCCCCGAGGATGCAGAACTGGGGAGGTCGGACTCCTCCCGAACTGTTGGAGGCCAGAAATAGCTAGGCCCGTCCCCTAATGGGAAGAGGAAGCGGAGCACCAGGCTGGGGTGCAGAACCCTGGGCACCCCAAAGAGGGGAAGTTGAGAGAGGGAGATGGACTGTTAAGAGGTCATAAGGTCACAGCCCCTTGTTCTGACAGAGGGGGTGGGGAGGCACGGGAGGGGGTGCATTAGAGCCCAGTCTTTAAAAAAAATTTTTTTTTATTGATTTCAGAGAAGAAGGGGGAGGGAGAGAGACCTGGAAACATCAGTGATGAAAAAGCATCATTGATTGGCTGTTTCCTGCACGCCCCCCACTGGGGATCGAGCCCAGAGCCTGGGCATGTGCCCTCGGCCGGAATCGAATGCAGGGCCCTTCAGCCCGCAGGCTGACGCTCTGTCCACTGAGCAACACCAGCTGGGGTTTCTTCTTTTTTCATATGGAGAGCACAGAACACCACAGAGAGAAAGAGCATACTTTAAATATATATATATATTATTTTAAAAAATCTATCTTATTGATTTTTCACAGAGAGGAAGGGAGAGGAATGGAGAGTTAGAAACATCGGTGAGAGAGAAACATCCATCAGCTGCCTCCTGCACACCCCCTACTGGGGATGTGCCCACAACCAAGGTCCATGCCCTTGACCGGAATTGAACCCGGGACCCTTCAGTCCGCAGGCTGACGCTCTATCCACTGAGCCACACCGGTTAGGGCGAGAGAGAATTTTTACTTATTTTTATTTTTTTAAAATATATTTAATTGATTTTTACAGAGAGGAAGGGAGAGGGATAGAGAGTTAGAAACCTCCATCAGCCGCCTCCTGCACACCCCCCACCCAAGGCACAGACCCTCGACCAGAACCGAACCCGAGTCCCGCAGGCTCTATCCGCTGAGCCCCCCCGGGGTCCACAGGGCCTTCCCCGGCCCCTTCCCGGCCCGCCACCTCAGGACACTTCCCTTTCTCCTCCCCGCAGCCATGCCGGTGACGGTGACCCGCACGACCATCACCACCACGTCCACGGCGGGCTCCCCGATGGTGCTGGGGTCCCCGCGCGCGCTCACGCAGCCGCTGGGCCTGCTGCGCCTGCTGCAGCTGCTGTCCACCTGCGTGGCCTTCTCGCTGGTGGCCAGCGTGAACGCCTGGGCGGGCTTCTCGGGCCACTGGTGCATGTTCGCCTGGTGCTTCTGCTTCGCCGTCACCCTGGTCATCATCGTCGTGGAGCTGGCGGGGCTGCAGGCGCGCTTCCCGCTGTCGTGGCGCAACTTCCCCATCACCTTCGCCTGCTACGCCGCCCTCTTCTGCCTGTCGGCCTCCGTCATCTACCCGGCCGCCTACGTGCAGTACATGGGCCAGGGCCGCTCGCGGGACCACGCCATCGCCGCCACCGTCTTCTCCTGCGTCGCGTGCCTGGCCTACGCCGTGGAGGTGGCCTGGACCCGCGCGCGCCCCGGCGAGGTCACGGGCTACATGGCCACCGTGCCGGGCCTGCTCAAAGTGGTGGAGACCTTCGTGGCCTGCGTCATCTTCGCCTTCCTCGGCGAGCCGGGCCTCTACAAGCACAGGCCGGCCCTGGAGTGGTGCGTGGCGGTGTACGCCATCTGCTTCATCCTGGCCGCCGTGGCCATCCTCCTGAACCTGCTGGACTGGACCAACGCGCTGCCCGTGCCCTTCCCGTCCTTCCTGTCCGGCCTGGCCCTGCTGTCCGTGCTCTGCTACGCCTCGGCCATGGTGCTGTGGCCCCTCTACCAGTTCGACGAAAAGTACGGCGGGGTCCCCGAGCGCCGGAAGGACCCCAGCTGCGGCCATAAGCACTCGCAGTTCGTGTGCCCCTGGGACCGCCGGCTGGCCGTGGCCATCCTCACGGCCATCAACCTGCTGGCCTACGTGGCCGACCTGGTGCACTCGGCCCGCCTGGTGTTCGTCAGGGTGTGAGGGGCGCTCCTGACTCCCCACCACCCCACCTCTTTCTCTCCCAAGGGTGTCTCTGGAGGGTCCTGGTCTCCTCCTCCATCCCTGTCACCTGCTCTCCCCCCGTGTCCCATGCGCTCTGTCCCCTTCCCTTCCCGCATCTGCCCACAACCCTGCGTGGCCTCTCTCTCTCTATCCTCGTTCACTCTCTCCTCTCCTCCTCGCTCTGCTCTTCCCGGGCGATCCGCCCTATTTGCTCTCCTGCCTGTCTTGTTTTTTCTTTTCTTTCTTTTAAGTATATATTTTTTAATTGTTTTTTTTTTTAATGTATTTTATTGATTTTTTACAGAGCGGAAGGGAGAGGGATAGAAAGTCAGAAACATCCATCAGCTGCCTCTTGCACACCTCCTACTGGGGATGTGCCCGAAACCAAGGTACATGCCCTTGAGCGGGATCGAACCCGGGACCTTTCAGTCCGAAGGCAGATGGCTCTGTCCACTGAGCCAAATCGGTTTTGGCCTGTCTTGTTTTCTGTTCCACCTCTTCCTGCTTTCACTTCTTCCCGCTTTCCTTGGGAGCCCTGGGACTTCTTGGTCACCCCCACCCCACACTCTACTGCCACCCCCAAACTCCAAAGGTGCTGAGCTCCACACCCCACACCCCACATTGCAGCTGGTCAGACCCCCCCGGGACCCCCTGATGGGGCCTCATTGCCAAAGCATGTGCCCACGCTGGCTGTGCCTTAGTAGGTGTGTATGTGTGTGTGTGTGTGTGTGTGTGTTTGGGGGTGGGTGTGTAGCTGGGGACGGGGACCCTTTTCTCACAGTGGAAGGAGGCGTAGAGGAAAACCTCCCCTTTAAGTAAAAATTAAAAAAAAAAAAATCCCTGGAGGTCAGTTATTTCCAGCTAGAGGCCCGATGCATGGAATGTGTGCAAGAGGCTAGGCCCTCAAGGCCCCGCCCACTGGTGGTGCCAGCAGGTCGTCATGCCGACTGGTCTAATTAGCATATTAGCTCTTTATAATAATACTAGGGGCCCGGTGCACAAAATGTGTGCACTGGGGGTGGGTGGTCCCACATACTGGGAGCCCTCAGGGGATGTCCAACTGATGGCTCGCCCCCGGCCTGCCCAAGGCTGGAAAGCCTCTGGTTAGGGGTTAATTTGCATATCGCTCCTAATTGGCTTGTGGGCGTGGCTTGTGGGTGCAAATTGAGGTACGATCAATTTGCGTATTACTCTTTTATTAGATAGGACTAGAGGCCCGGTGCACAAAATTCGTGCACTGGGGGTGGGTGGTCCCTCAACCCAACCTGCCTCCCTCTCACATACTGGGAGCCCTCAGGGGATGTCCAACTGATGGCTCACCCCCAGCCTCTTGGGCACCGAGCCATCGCCCAGCTCAGCTCAGCTCAGCCCCGGCTGCCTGCGACCACCTGGCCCCTGGGGGGGCGGGCTGGGCGCTCCCCATGCTCCTGATTGGCTGGCAGCATAAGGAATCAGGAGCGAAGGCACAGTCAAATTTGCACGTTTCTCTTTTATTATATAGGATAGGATGGGCAGGAGGCGCCCACCACAGACCCTGGGTCCGTGCCCTGCCTGGCACCCGGTCTCACCAGAATTTTTTTGCCAGGCTTACCAACACCCCCTGCCCACCAGGCTGCCTTAAAGGGACCCCAGGACAAGGCCGTCTTCCATCCTAACTCCCCCCAGGGCACAGAGCCGTCCGCGGGGCTCCAGCCTCAGTATTAAAAGGAGCGTGTGCCATAGCCTTGGCCGAGAGGAGAATCAGCCATGGGGGCCTTTCTGGGTGTGTGAGCCTGGGTTCTTGTCACAGGGCAAAAAAAGGAGTGGGTGGTCCTCTTCTTAAAGGGCAAGAGTTTCTTTTTAAAAAAAAAATTTGTGGGTGGGTTGGATAGGTGGGGATGGCTGCTGCCGTAGTGTGTGAGACACACACACACACACACAGGCATGTTTCTGTGTGCTTAGTTGCTTCCTGCCGCCGCTTCCTGCTTCTCTGAGACTCACATGCCTAACATGATATATATATATACATATATATATATAAATGTATAAATACATATTTTATTTTTTTTTGTAATTCCCTGGAGCTTCTGGTTCCCATCCATCAGAGAGGGAAGCCTTGTTCCTCCCCAGCCCCAACCCGCACATCTGTAATGCTCTTTATTTGATTTTTTTACCTTGATATAAAGGTAAAAGGAAGACCTGTGCTTGCTTTATTATTGGGGAAAGACTCCTCTGGAGGCAGGGCGAGGTGCAGGTGGCTGGGGCCGATGGGGAAAACGGGGTGGGGCCGGCCAAGACGACCTTGGCCTCCTGGGGAAAATGCTAGTTGAGTCCGGGTCTCCCAAATGACTCTCGAGGCGGGAGAGCAAGTTAGAAATGAACAGGATTGGCCGGGGCCCGTGTGGCTCAGTGGGTGGGCATCGACCTACGAACCAGGAGGTCACGGGTTCTATTCCCGGTCGGGGCGCATGCCCAGGTTGCAGGCTGGATCCCCAACTGGGGCGTGCAAGAGGCAGACAATGCTTCTCTCTCGTCGACGTTTCTGTCTCTTCATCTCTGAAATCAATAAAAATGTATTTTAAAAAATGAACAAGATTCCTCCATCCTTACAGTCCCATGAGCACCTGTGTGCTCCATCGCTCAGGCCTTCCAGGTTCCCTCTCTCAGTCAGTTGCTAACCAAACTATTATTTTTTTTCTGTATATTTTATTGATTTTTCACAGAGAGGAAGGGAGAGGGAAAGAGAGAAACATCGATGAGAGAGAAACATCGACCAGCTGCCTCCTGCACACCCCCCACTGGGGATGTGCCCGCAACCAAGGTACATGCCCCTGACTGGAATCGAACCCGGGACCCTTCAGTCTGCAGGCTGACATTCTATCCACTGAGCCAAACCAGTTTGCAAGCTAATTAGTTTTAATACATGTTTTATTGATTTCAGAGAGAATCATTGATCAGCTGCCTCCTGCATGCCACCTACTCGGGATGGAGCCTGCAACCTGGGCATGTGCCCTTGACTGGTATCCAACCTGGGACCCCATAGGTCCACGGGCCAACACTCCATCCACTGAGCCAAACCAGCTAGGTCCCTACATGCTATTTGTATCTGCCCCCTTCCCCGGGTTCCTGACCCAGCCCAGGCTTCACTTGGTGGCACCCAGCTATTGACCCAGCCCCCTCCTTGACCATCCTACCTCTGGACCACCTTGGCCTTGAGGCTGGATGCTCTCCACATCCGGGTGGGGATCCTGCCCTCCCCTGCACAAATCCTTCCATATCCCATCCCACCTTGCCTCTGGGGCATACCAAAGCCGCTCAGCCAGGCATGCAAGGCCTTCAGGCTGGCCCTGCCTACTTCCCCCACGCTCAGTTCCGAGCCCCGCCCCCCCCCACACCTGGTGAATGGCGACCTCGATAAAAATCAAAGGACTCTGCCCCACAGCAGGTCATCCTGCTGGTTTCTCCAGCCTGAGCAGAATTATAAGCACCGTAGAAATCCCGGGAAACTCCAGGATCCTGCCACCCATTTTCTGCACCTACACCTGCAAAAAGCGGTTGGGCAGAGAAGTTGCAAAGGCGCTGAGGGTCCCGCCGGAAGAGGGGGAAGGGCTGACTGGAGCAGGGGCACCCCTTTACGTGCGGGTAGCCTCTTTTTAAAAAATATATCTTATTGATTTTTTTTTACAGAGAGGAAGAGGAATAGAGAGAAACATCAATGAGAGAGAAACATCAATCAGCTGCCTCCTGCACATCCCCTACTGGGTATGTGCCCTTGACTGAGATCGAACCCGGGACCCTTGAGTCCACAGGCCGAGGCTGTATCCACTGAGCCAAACCAGTTAGGGGGAGGGTAGCCTCTTTTTTTTTTTTTAATTTTTATTGATTTCAGAGAGAAGGGAGAGGAAGGCAGAAATGTCAATGATAACCATTGATCGGCTGTCTCTTGCACGCCCGCTGCTGGGGGTTGAGCCCAGAGCGTGTGCCCTTGACCGGGAATGGAACCTGGGACCCTTCAGTCCGCAGGCCGAGGCTCTATCCACTGAGCCACACCAGCCAGGGCGCGGGGCAGCCTCTTTCCAGCTCTGCAGTGCCCGCCCCAGAACTGACCCGCACCAACCCCTACCTTCCCAAAGGGCGTCTCCTCCCCACCCGCAGCCCGTGCCCCAACCCCTTCTGAAAGGCGCCCGAGAGACCGCTCTAAAACTCGGGGTGAAGACGTAGATGACCTGGAAGGACCCCGGGAGCGCCGGGACCGAGCGCTGTGGGATTCCGAGGACAGTTTTCAGGGTCACCCCCACCCCCCTCTGCTCTGGGTGGGGCACGGCGGACCCGGAACTGGCTGGAAGGCCAGAGGATCCCATGTTGGGGGGTTGGGAGCGGACTCGGATCGTCTCCCCTCCCCTTAGACTTTGGGACGGCCAACCACGACCCTCAAAAGTCCCAAACCGAGTGCGGTGGACGCCCCCCAAGTCCCCAGGAGCCGCCCCAGCGCGCCGCTGCGCCCCCGCGGAGCATGCCGGGAGAGGAAGTTCTCAGCCGTGTAGTGAAAACAGGCGGTCCGCAGGCTTGGACTACGAATCCCAGGAGGCATTGCGTCCCGCAACCGAGGGCGGGCCGTGGTTGCCCTTGGCAACAAACAGCAGGGCTGTCTTCGAGACCTGTCCGGAGGGAAGGCGCAAGACCCGAGAAGGACGGGCGCGGGCGGGGTGGTGGCGGCAGGAGGAGACCCGCTGGGCCGATGTTCATGTTCGGAGAGGTCCCCCCCCCCAAAAAAAAAAAACACACACACAAAAAAAAACCACGAACAGCTGCGCAGAGAACTCCAGAGCCAGAGAGGGACAGGGACTGAGTCGCAGCAAGACCTGGAGGGAGGAAGAGACCCCCCCCCCCCCCGGCAAGGTGCAGAGAATTTCATGTAGACGTGGGCGAGAAAGGGAGAAAGATGGGGGGCGAGAGGACCCCTATCCCCCAGGAACAGAAGGAGGGATTGGGTTAGGAGAGACGATGCATCGAGAGGAAGAGGCGAGCACGCGAACTGAGGGACAGGCAAAAATGCATTTGCAAAGACGGGGGTGGAGGGCTGGGAAGGACGGGGGAGACGCGGTCCAGTCGGTGTGGCCCGGTGGATTGAGCGTCCTCCCATGGACCAAGAAGTCCCGGGTTCGATGCCCAATCAGGACACATGCCCGGATTGCGAGCCCCAAGTGTGGGCGTGCAGGAGGCAGCCTGTCAGCGAGTCTCTCATCACTGATGTCTCTCCCTTCTCTGAAATAGCTTTTTATAAAAGAGAGAAAAGCCCTAACCGGTTTGGCTCAGCGGATAGAGCATCAGCCTGCGCCCCTGGTTCCATTCCGGTCAAGGGCACATGCCTGGGTTGCGGCTCGATCCCCAGTTGGGGAGGGGGGGATTGGGGGAGCGTGCAGGAGGCAGCAGATCAGTGATTCTCTCTCATCATTGATGTTTCTATCTCTCTCCCACTCTTCCTTCCTCTCTGACATCAATAAAAATATATTTTAGAGCATCGGCCTTTGGACTGAAAGGTGGTCCCAGGTTCGATTCCCGTCAAGGGCATGTGCCTTGGTTGCGGGCACACCCCCAGTGGGGGGTGTGCAGGAGGCAGCGGATCAATGTTTCTCTCTCATCGATGTTTCTGATTTTCTACCACTCTCCCTTTCTCTCTGAAAAATCAATAAAATTATTATTATTTTTAAAGATGACCAGGGTTGAGAGAAAAATGAACTCTCATAGAGAAAGACACAGCGGGATTGATTGACAGCGACACCCCCAGACAGATGCTCAGAGGCAGAGACCAAGGCATTTGCAAATTCAAGATTTAGGGAGTGACCCCCCCCCCCCAACCCTACCCAAGGCCCAGAGGGGCCCCCAGGATGAGTGACAGACGCAGACGGGAGAAAACAGAGAAAGAAACAAACGCTCAGAGACCAAAAGCAAACACCACCCCCCAAAATAAAACCCAACCCCCTAGGCAACAAGGAACCCACGGGGAGGAGCAGCCCCCGAGAGCGGCACCCCCAGAGGGGGAGACAGGGACAGAGACATTCAGAGGCCCCCGAGGAGAGAAGTCAAGACTCGGGGTGGCGTCGGAGACACCCAGCTTCCCTGTGGCGCTGCTTGCCGGCTCCCCGCCCCGAGTGCAAAGTTTGGGCGCCGAACCGGAGTGTCACAGCCAGAGAGAGAGAGACACAGCGATCCGAGGGGTGCCGGGGTCCCGGGAGCCAGGAGGCGCTCTCGAGGGGGCGGGAGGGGCCGGGCGACAGATGGGAGTGAGGGGGAGGGCCCCCCAGGCGGGGGTGCGGGGCGCGCACGTGTGTTTGTGGAGGCGCAGGGTTCAGCGGGAGGAGGGTGTTTGGACGTGGGGGGGGGGGCGCCTTTAAGCCGAAGCCCCGCCCCTCGGTCGTCATGGCAACGCCTCCCCCCGCCCGAGGCTCCAACATTTCAGCAGGTGCTGCCGGAGCCCGAGCTCCCGCCGCCGCCCGTGCCGCCGGCTGCGCGCCCCGCTCGCCGGCCCCCGAGGTGCCTCGCCCCCCTCCTCCCCGCCCCGGGCTCTCCCCGGGGCTCCTCGGCTCTGCTCCCGGCCCTTCTTCCACCTGTTCGCCCCGCAGCGAGGCCGGCACCTGGTCCGTGCGGCGCTGCTGGAGGGGCCATGGCCGGCCTGGGCCCCGGCGGGGGCGATGCCGAGGGGGGTCCCCGGCCCCTGTTTTGCAGAAAGGGGGCCCTGAGGCAGAAGGTGGTGCACGAAGTCAAGAGCCACAAGTTCACCGCCCGCTTCTTCAAGCAGCCAACCTTCTGCAGCCACTGCACCGACTTCATCTGGTGAGGACGGGGCGGGGGACGGGGGGCGGCGGCCAGGGGCGGGGACCCCGGCCACATGGGGTATCTGAGGGACGAGGAAAGAGGGGCGGCTGTCACCCTGGCTCCGGGTCCTAGGCTGGGGGGATTGAGGGGGAGGTGCAGGAGGAGGAGGTGCTGAGGGTCCTGGACTCCTGAGGGAGGAGGTGCTGAGGGTCCTGGGCTCCTGAGGGAGGGGCTGGGGGCCTGGGCTCCTGGGTCTGAGGGAGGAGGCTGGGGGCCTGGGCTCCTGGGTCTGAGGGAGGAGGGGCTGGGGGGCTGGGCTCCTGGGTCTGAGGGTGGAGGCTGGGGGCCTGGGCTCCTGGGTCTGAGGGAGGAGGCTGGGGGCCTGGGCTCCTGGATCTGAGGGAGGAGGGCTGGGGGTCTGGACTCCTGGGTCTGAGGGAGGAGGGCTGGGGGCCTGGGCTCCTGGGTCTGAGGGAGGAGGGCTGGGGGCCTGGGCTCCTGGGTCTGAGGGAGGAGGGCTGGGGGTCTGGGCTCCTGGGTCTGAGGGAGGAGGCTGGGGGCCTGGGCTCCTGGGTCTGAGGGAGGAGGGCTGGGGGCCTGGGCTCCTGGGTCTGAGGGAGGAGGGCTGGGGGTCTGGGCTCCTGGGTCTGAGGGAGGAGGCTGGGTGTCTGGGCTCCTGGGTCTGAGGGAGGAGGGGCTGGGGGCCTGGGCTCCTGGGTCTGAGGGAGGAGGGCTGGGGGTCTGGACTCCTGGGTCTGAGGGAGGAGGGCTGGGGGGGTTGAGGGAGCAGAAGCTGGGGGCCAGAAGGTCTGGGTCCTAGAAAGCAGAGGGGGCTGGGGCTTAGACTCCTGGCTCCCTTGTGGGGAGGGTCAGAGGCCGCCTGTGGCTCACAGATGTTGGGGGGGGGCAGGGGTAGGGGGGGGCAGATCCAGGTTCCCCTTGTCTGCACTGACCTCAGACCCTTGCTCCTTGCAGGGGAATCGGAAAGCAGGGCTTGCAATGTCAAGGTAAGAGCTGGGACCGGGACTCCGGGGACCCTCAGGAGTGGGCAGGCTGCTTGACACACGTGTTCTGTGGTCCCCAGAGAGGCGCGGGGGAGCCCGGGGCGGGGGGTGTGGCAGAGACACAGCCTGTGGCGAGGAGGCAGCTCTGATGACTGGGGGGGTGGGGGGGGGCGCGGAGGTGGTGCGGGGGGGGGGGGGCCCTCCCTTGGCCGGCTGCAGGTGGGGACAGATATTTGGAGAATCTGTTGCCATGGGAACAGGGAGATTTGGCAGGGGAGGGGGCTGAAGATGCAAAGTCAGAGCCCCACCCCCACCCCACCCCCCCACTCCCCACCCAGGCTGGCGTCACCATGACAACATCCACGGGTCCCAGGCAGGGGCAGGCCGGGCAGGGTCAGCCGCGGGTGGGTGGGGGCCGGGCGGGCCCGCCGTTAGAGGGGGAGGCGGAGATCGGGAGGGGGGGCAGCGAGTCCTCAAGCACCAGCTGCCGGGCTGGGAACAGAGTGAGTCAGGGAGGGAGGGGGCGGCCGCAGCGGCGCCCCCAGACTCACTTCTGCCCAAGTGTGGTTCTCTGTTCGGTCCGGGACACGTGGAGGGGTTGCCTCTCTCTCCTCTCCCTGCCTGCGCCCTTCCTGCTTTCTCCTCTCCCCCCCCCACCCCCCCGTCTGTGGGGTCCTGTTCTCTCTGTGTGTCCGGCTCTCTCTCCCCCTCTCCCTGTCTCTGTCTCTCCTTCTCCCTGTCTCTGTCTCTCCCTCTCCCTGTCTCTGTCTCTCCCTCTCCCTGTCTCTGTCTCTCCCTGTCTCTGTCTCTCTGTCTCTATCTCTCCCTGTCTGTCTCTGTCTCTTTCTCTGTCTCTGTGTACCCGCCAGCCCCACTGCGCTCTGCGTCTCTCTCTGTGGCTGCTCCGATTCTCTCTCTCAGTCCTGAATTTCCGCCTCGCGTTCTCCCCGTCTCCTCTCTGCCTGGGAAGCTTCTCCTTTGATGTACTGTCCATTGAACTCTCTCGGGCAGGGAGGGTTTGGGCCTCCCTGTCCGGGGGTGGGGGGGTGGGGTCCCTCTCCTTCTGATTTCCCATCTCCGGGGTCCCCCCCACCCTGTCTCTGTGTCTCTGATTCTCGCCTTCAGTCTGCAGCTTCGTGGTGCACCGCCGATGCCACGAATTTGTGACCTTCGAGTGCCCGGGCGCGGGGAAGGGCCCCCAGACGGACGTGAGTGCCCACACACCTGGTTGCGGACTCCTCCTCCGGCCGCACCCCTCCCGCACCCCCTAGGCGTCCGTCCCAATTTCTCCTGCTATTTTTAAGGCGGGGAGGGGAGGGGGGCTGGAGAGATAGGGGGGAGCCCAGTCTGGCCCAGATTCCCTGCCCTTGGCCTGGAACGGGGGAATCAGAGGGGACTGAGCCAGGCTGGGGCACAGGCGGGGGGCAGAGGGAAGGCAGGGGTGAGAGGGCGAAGGACTGGCGCTGGGGGCGGGAGGGGTGGCTGTGAGCCAGTGCTCAAGAGATGTCACAACAGAGCTGAGGGGCAGAGGGAGGGAAATGTGATGCAGGCCCGGGGATGCTGATAGAAGAAGAGAGAATCTCAGAGATGCAGGAAAAGATAGAGACTGGGATGGGGGGGCGCGGGGAGGGGGGAGAGAGAGAGAGAGAGAGAGAGAGACAGCAACAACACACAGGAAGGAGGCAAAGGGGACGTGGAGAGGCAGACAAGGACAGAGACGCTCAGAGAGACGGGGGTGCAGGTACGCGGAGAGCCGAGAACAGAGGATGGTGGGTATGGAAAACAGCCGAGTTCGGAGGGAGGGCGGCCCAGAGAGACCCTGCAAGACACACGCACACACACGTGCGTACACAGATCCCCAGCGCGCGCACACACATACACACACCCCTGTGTGCACACACCCACATATACAGTTCTCCATGTGCACACACACGTGCGTACACAGATCCCCA
>CM050525.1:4734121-4741621 GCA_027563665.1 Antrozous pallidus | reverse complement strand
ACATCGATCAGCTGCCTCCTGCACACCCCCTACTGGGGACGTGCCCGCAGCCAAGGTTACATGCCCCTGACCGGAATCGAACCCGGGACCCTTCAGTCTGCAGTCCGACGCTCTATCCACTGAGCCACCAGCCAGGGCTAAACTCATAACAATTTTTCCCCCTAAGGGATTTTTTTTTTCTTTATTAAGTCACTTTCTCCTTGAGAAAAACCACAGCTGCTCCTACCCCCGGGGCCTGTGTGTGCCTGCCATCCTGTTGAGGGTGTTCACTCCCAGCATCCCTTTCTTTTCTTTTTCTTTTTAAAAAAATATATTTTATTGATTTTTTACAGACAGGCAGGGAAAGGGATAGAAAGTCAGAAACATCGATGAGAGAGAAACATCCATCAGCTGCCTCTTGCTCACCCCCCACTGGGGATGTGCCTGCAGCCAAGGCACATGCCCTTGACCGGAATCGAACCCGGGATCTTTCAGTCCGCAGGCCGAGGCTCTATCCACTGAGCCAAACCGGTTTCGGCCCCAGCATCCCTTTCGTTGGGCAGGCGGGAGCAGGCGGGGAGCCCTTTGATTCAGGATCAGCTGAATATCATCAAAAGCCAGAGCCCCGGAAGATATCGTCAGGCTGCCGCCTGCACCCCCATTGCCACCCAGGTCTCCTCCGACATGGGACCGCCGCTAACCTGCCCGATGCATAGACGTCCCGGCGCGTCCTGAATTCTTTGCAAAAGGCAGACATCAGATGATTTAACACTGCGCCCTTGTGGGGTGCGGGGTGCGGGGTGGGGGGTGGCGGAGGGAGAGTGCTTTCCTGGCGCCCTAAATTCTCGCCTAATTGGACTCCAGACGGTTAGCAACACTTCCAAAATGTAGAGTGTTTATTTCCGAACGGGCAGAGAAGGGCGCTGAGGCTCATGGTTGGACGTGAACTTGCCCCAAATCACGTGGACGTGTGAGCCCAAATCACGGGGGAGGCCCCGCCCACATTTTTTCGGAGCTATGTGGGGGGCTGCGGTGAAATCACTGGTAAGGCCATGGACTGTGTGGCTCAGTGGATAGAGCGTCGGCCTGCGGACCGAAAAGGTCCCGAGTTCGATTCCGGTCAAGGGCATGCACCTCGGTTGCAGGCTCCCCGCCCCTGGCCCAGGCCCTGGTCTCAGCGCCTGCAGGGAGGCAACCGATCAGTGTGTTTCTCTAACATGGATGTTTTTCTCTGTCTTTCCCTCTCTCTCTCTCCCACGGTCTCTAATAGAAACATATTCTTGGGTGAGGATTTAAAAAAATAATAATAATGTTAAAAAATGAAATCTTGCCAAAACCGGTTTGGCTCAGTGGATGGAGCGTCAGCCTGCGGACTGAAGGGTCCCAGGTTCGATTCCGGCCAAGGGCATATGCCTGGGTTGTGGGCTCCATCCCCAGTATGGGGCGTGCAGGAGGCAGATGGTCAGTGCTTCTCTCTCATCACTGATGTTTCCGTCTCTCTCTCTTCCTCTCCCTTCCTCTCTGCAATCAATAAAAAATATATATATTTTTAATGAAATTTTGCCAAAACCGGTTGGGCTCACTGGATAGAGCGTCGGCCTGCGGACTGAAGGGTCCCAGGTTCGATTCCGGTCAAGGGCATGTACCTTGGTTATGGGCACATTCCCAGAAGGTCCATGTTTCTCTCTCATGGATGTTTCTGACTTTCTATCCCTCTCCCTTCCTCTCTGTAAAGAAATGAGTAAAGTATATTTTTTTAAAAAGTGAGATCTCTAGCCGAGACCGGTTTGGCTCAGTGGATAGAGCGTTGGACTGCGGACTGAAGGGTCCCGGGTTCGATTCCGGCAAGGGCATGTACCTTGGCTGCGGGCACATCCCCAGTGGGGGGCGTGCAGGAGGCAGCCGATCGATGTCTCTCATTGATGTTTCTGACTTTCTATCCCTCTCCCTTCCTCTCTGTGAAAAATCAATAAAATATATTAAAAAAAAAAAGAGATCTCTAGCAACCACCACAGCATACGAGTAGCAGTCCTGAGCACACTGAGCACTCCAGGCCCTGCTGTGTGGTTTACACTTTACACCTTCCATGTAACACCCTTGGGGCCCTGTAACTGATAGATCAGACTCTCCACCCCATCAGGGGCCCAGAGAAGGCAGACTGTCAGCAGAGACTGACAGGGAATGATCAGGAGCTCCTAGTGGACCACAGTCCTCAAACACACACACACACACACACACACACACACACACACACACACAAACAGCCTGTGTGAGATGGAGGTGCAGGGGTTACAGGACTTTGGAAGCCCCACCTCCTTCAGGCCTGTCCCAAATGCCACCTTGTTTGTTAGTAATTCCTCCTGGTTGTCCATTATTTCGAATTTCAACACTTCCTACTCTCCTCCCCAATCCTGACAGGCCTCTTCCTTACTTTCTTTTTCTTTCTTTTTTTAAAAAAATATATTTTATTGGTTTTTCACAGAGAGGAAGGGAGAGGGATAGGAAGTCAGACACATCGATGAGAGAGAAACATCCATCAGCTGCCTCCTGCACACTCCCTACTGGGGATGTGCCCACAGCCAAGGTACATGTCCTTGACTGGAATCGAACCTGGGATCTTTCAGTCCGCAGGCTAACCCTCTACCACTGAGCCACACCGGTTTTGGCATCCTTACTTTTTTTTCCTCCAGAGCACCTATTACCATCCACAATACAATGTGATTTATTTATCATGCTTATTTTCTGTCTCCCTCCACTAGAAATCAAAGGCCATGTGGATAGGACTGTTTTTTAAAAAATATATATTTTATTGATTTTTTTTTACAGAGAAGAAGGGAGAGGGATAGAGAGTTAGAAACATCGATGAGAGAGAAACATGGATCAGCTGCCTCCTGCACACCTCCTGCTGGGGATGTGCCTGCAACCAAGGTACATGCCCTTGACCAGAATCAAACCTGGGACCCTTCAGTCCGCAGGCCGACGCTCTATCCACTGAGCCACACCGGTTTCAGCTCTTTAGGGTTTTCTAAGTACAATATCATGTCATCTGCGATTAGTGACAGTTTTACATCCTCCCTCCCAATCTGGATGCCTTTCCTGTCTCCTCCTTGGCTGATGGCTGTGGCTAGGACTTACAGTCCTCTCTGGACTCACTCGTTCCTGATTTTAAGGGAGGTGCTTTTAGTTTCTGCCATTAAGTATCACATTGGCTGAAGGTGAACAGGGGTTTTAATTTGTTTTATTCCCACCACCTACCCTGTTTCCCTGAAAATAAGACAGTGTCTTATATTAATTTTTGCTCCCAAATATGCACTAGATCTTATTTTCAGGGGGATGCCTTATATTACAGCGAGTAGGTCTTATTTTCGGGGGATGTCTTACTTTCGGGAAAACAGGGTAGAGCAGAGCCTGGCATATAGCAGCTGCTCAGTAAACCCTGAGGAATGGAGGAGAGTGAGGCGGAGTCCCAGCGAGACGGGGAGAGCCAGGCAGGAGGAAGAGCTCCAAGGGCTGCTCTCTCGGGGGGTTCGGACACCCCCGCCGGCCCTCTGACCCGCCCCTCTGTGCCCCCAGGACCCCCGGAACAAGCACAAGTTCCGCCTGCACAGCTACAGCAGCCCGACCTTCTGCGACCACTGCGGCTCCCTGCTGTACGGGCTGGTGCACCAGGGCATGAAGTGCTCCTGTGAGTGAGTCTGCGTTCGCGGCTCCAGCCCGAACCGGGTGCATCTGGGGGGGGTCCGCCCCAAGCGCAGCCTCTGACTTTGGGGACCTGCCAGGGGAGTGGAGGCCCGGGTCCCGGGGGGCGGGGCCTGAAGCGCTACCCCTGGTTTTGTCCCCCCCCCCGCCCCCCCGCTTCGCCCGCAGGTTGCGAGATGAACGTGCACCGGCGCTGTGTGCGCAGCGTGCCCTCCCTGTGCGGCGTGGACCACACGGAGCGCCGCGGGCGCCTGCAGCTGGAAATCCGGGCTCCGACGGCGGATGAGATCCACATCACGGGTGAGGCCCCGCCCCTCGAGGCCCCGCCCACACAAGTCCCGAGAATGCCACGCCCATCTCAGAGGCCCTGGCAATCCATACCAGGGAAAGACCACGCCCCTTTCCGAGACCACGCCCATACACGGCCCCGCCCAACCCAGACACGAGAAGGCCACGCCCACATCCAGACCCGAGAAGGCCACGCCCCTTTAGAAGACCATGCCCAGCTTGGAGGCCCCGCCCACACCCAGATCCATGAAAAGACCACGCCCCTCTCCGAGACCACGCCCACACCCGGCCACGCCCACATGCAGACCTGAGACGGCCACACCCAAACCCGGGAAAGACCATGCTCATCTCAGAGGCCCCGCCCACACTCTTGCCAGGGAAAGACACGCCCCTCTCAAAGACCATGCCCATACCTGGCCCCCTCTGGCAACTTTCAGCTCCTTTTAATGGCCACGCAAGAGGTCAAGGTCCTTGAGAGGGAGCCGGTAAGAGGACAGCCATGTCCTGACTCCCGGGTCCTAATGAAGGAAGATCTCATTTCGGGGCAAAGGGCTCTATGCCCTGTCTTTTGGGGACTGGGGAAGTAGAGAGCAAAGAACTCCTAGGCCAAGAATTTGGAAGTCTCCTTGCTGACAGGGGTTGGGGGTGGGGGTGGGCTAGGGGTCTCTTCCTGGATCCCTAACCCTTTCTACGTTCCTTCCCCTCTCCCCTTCCCCTCCCCCACGCAGTCGGTGAGGCCCGGAACCTCATCCCCATGGACCCCAATGGTCTGTCGGACCCCTATGTGAAACTGAAGCTCATCCCAGACCCTCGGAACTTGACCAAACAGAAGACCCGGACAGTGAAAGCCACGCTGAACCCTGTGTGGAACGAGACCTTTGTGTTGTGAGCCTCGGGTGCGGGGGAGGCCGCGGTGGCTGGCAGGGGATGATCGGAGGGTCCTGGTGGCTCACAAGCCCCCCTCCCCAGAGAGCAGCTGGTGGGAGAGGTCAGGGGAGAGGGAACCCCCAGAAAAGTGCAGCGAAGGGAACATAGTGTGATTGGGGGGAGAGGCATGGAGACACAGGAGCTGAGAGACAGACATCTGTGTATTCCATCATCCTCAAAGCCCCCGCTTTAGAGTGAGACAGAGATGAGGGAGAGCGGAGGAGGAGAGAAAGAGAGAGCCGTGGCCGGGTAGCTCGGTGGGCTGGAGCATCGTGCCGGTACCCCAAGGTTGTGGGTTTGATCCCCGGTCAGGACTCCTACAAGAAGCACCCAATGAAGGCGTAAATGATGGGAACAACAAATCGGTATTTCTGTCTTTGTCTTCCTCTCTCCCTAAAATCAATAAGGGGGAGAGAGCCCTGGCCGGTTTAGCTCAGTGGAGAGAGCATTAGCCTGCGGACAGAAGGGTCCCAGGTTCAATTCTGGTCAAGGGGTTGCAGGCACATCCCCAGTGGGGGTTGTGCAGGAGGCAGCTGATCAATGTTTCTCTCTCATCGATGTTTCTGACTTTCTATCCCTCTCCCTTCCCCTCTGTGAAAAATCAATAAAATATATTTTAAAAAATGAGGGAGTCAGATAGGGCCCTGCTGTGGGAAGAGGGAACCCCTGTGGGAAGACACCTCACAGACCCCAGCTCTCTGGCTTAGCCTCCTACCCAGCAGGGGCTGGGGGCTGGGGGGATGGCAGGGTGAAGCAGGGCAGCAGGGCCCCTCACTCTGCGCCCCCACCCCTTCCCGCAGCAACCTGAAGCCGGGGGACGTGGAGCGCAGGCTCAGCGTGGAGGTGTGGGACTGGGACCGGACCTCACGCAACGACTTCATGGGCGCCATGTCCTTCGGGGTGTCAGAGCTGCTCAAGGCGCCGGTGGACGGCTGGTGAGGGCCAGTGGCCACCTCCCTCTGTGCGCGGGCTCCCTCCTGCAGGCCCGTCCCCCGTCTCCTGATCTCACTCACCCCCTCTCTCCATCTCTGCGTCTGCCTCTGTATGGCAGGTACAAGCTACTGAACCAGGAGGAGGGCGAATATTACAATGTGCCCGTGGCCGATGCTGACAACTGCAGCCTCCTCCAGAAGTTTGAGGTACCCGGTCCGGCCCGCACCTCTCCCCTTAAGTTCAGAGCTGCTCTCTCTCAGAAACGCCTACTGGTCCTGGGACTACAATTCCCAGAAGGCCCTGGGGCTCCTTCTTTGGCTTTTCTAAGGGATTCCTGCCTCAAGGTCTGATGGGAATTCGAGTTCCTCTTCATCCCGGCGGCTTGGAAGTTTGGGGTGGGGGTGGGGGTCCCCACCTCCTGCTCCAGGGCAGTCTCCTACCTCTCTGGGGCTCTCTGACTTTGGCTTTCTCCCTCTCTCCCCCCCTCAGGCCTGTAACTACCCCCTGGAACTCTATGAGGTGAGTGGAGCTGAGAGCTGGCATGGAGACAGTTTCGTTCCGGGATCTGTGTGTGTCTCTCTCCCCTAATATCTGTCTTCATGTACACGCACGGGCCGAACACGCACTTGGCGGCAGGGTTATGCTTGCTGAGTAATCGACCCTGACTCTCAGGTCACTCCCCAGGGTAGGGGCACAGTCACAGATGTGATACTTAAATTCCAGCGTGACGTGCAAAACCGGAGTCCAGGGCACCAGAGAGGCACAGACTAACCCAGTTTTGGGGGGAGGAGGGACGAGGTAGCCAGGGAGGACTTCCCTGAGGTGGTGCCACCAGAATTGATCCTGGAGTTTTTCTGTCTATTTATCACAGTGGCCTACCTCTCCTTCATTCTTTTTTTTTTTAAATATATTTTATTGATTTTTTTTACAGAGTGGAAGAGAGAGGGATAGAAAGTCAGAAACATCGATGAGAGAGACATCGATCAGCTGCCTCTTGCACACCCCCTCCTGGGGATGTGCCTGCAACCAAGGTACACGCCCTTGACCAGAATCGAACCCGGGACCTTTCAGTCCGCAGGCCGACGCTCTATCCATTGAGCCAAACTGGTTCTGGCTATTTGTATTTTATTTTTATTTTTAAAAATATATTTTATTGATTTTTTTTACAGAGCTGAAGGGAGAGGGATAGAAAGTCAGAAACATCAATGAGAGAGAGACATCGATCAGCTGCCTCTTGCACGCCCCCTACTGGGGATGTGCCCGCAGGTACATGCCCTTGACCGGAATCAAACCCGGGACCCTTCAGTCCGCAGGCCGACGCTCTATCCACTGAGCCAGACCGGTTTCGGCGAGCTTGTTTTTTATTTAAAAATAAAAAAAAATATATATATATATACCGGTTCTGGCTATTTGTATTTTATATATATATATATATATATATATATATATATATATATATATATATATATATGTCTTTATTGATTTCAGAGAGGAAGGAAGAGGGATAAAGAGATAGAAACAACAATGATGAGAGAGAATCACAGATCAGCTGCCTCCTGCACGCCCCCTACTGGGGATGGAGCCCACAACCCGGGCATGTGCCCTTGGCCAGCATCGAACCTGGGATGCCCCCCAGTCTGCAGGCGGACGCTCTGTCCGCTGAGCCACACCGGC
>CM050525.1:4729121-4731621 GCA_027563665.1 Antrozous pallidus | reverse complement strand
GGCAGCCCCTGTCCCCGCGGGGGATCTGACGCCCTCGGGGTCTCTCCCTTCCTCGCAGCACGTGCGGATGGGTCCATCGTCCTCTCCCATCCCCTCCCCGTCTCCGAGTCCCACCGACTCCAAGCGCTGCTTCTTCGGGGCGAGCCCGGGACGCCTGCACATCTCCGACTTCATCTTCCTCATGGTTCTGGGCAAAGGCAGCTTTGGGAAGGTCGGATCCCGGGGGGATGGGGGTGGGCGGGGAGGGGAGGGGAGGGAGTCTGGGGGGTGGGGAGGGGCAGGGGAGGGAGTCTGGGGGGGCGCTCACACTTCCGGTCCTCGCCAGCAATAGGGTTGGTTAGATGGGTCCCTTGGGTCTCTGGAGAGGAGAAAACATGAAGATGTGAATTGCAGAGCATTTGAGATCTTTTTAAAAAATATATATTTTATTGATTTTTTACAGAGAGGAAGGGAGAGGGAGAGTTGGAAACATCGATCAGCTGCCTCCTGCACGCCCCCTACTGGGGATGTGCCTGCAACCAAGGTGCATGCCCTTGACCGGAATCGAACCCGGGACCTTTCAGTCCGCAGGCCGATGCTCTATCCACTGAGCCAAACCAGTTAGGGCAGCATTTTGCGATCTTGCTCCACGGCCTATGACTTCAGTTTAGCTCAAATAAACTCAATCAAATTTTATTTTGCTTTTGAGTATAGTTTTATTGACTTCAGAGAGGAAGGGAGAGGGAGAGAGAAACATCGATCAGCTGCCTCCTGCACACTCCCCACTGGGGATCGAGCCCACAACCTGGGCATGTGCCCTTGACCGGAATCGAACCCAGGACCCTTCCGTCTGCAGGCCAGTGGACTATCCATAGAGCCACACCAGCCAGGGCTAAACTCCATAACAATTTTTAAAAAATATGTATTTTATTAATTTTTTTATTTTACAGAGAGGAAGGGAGAGGGATAGTTAGAAACACCGATCAGCTGCCTCCTGCACCCCCCCCCCCTGGGGATGTGCCCACAACCAAGGTACACGCCCTTGGCCGGAATCGAACCCGGGACCCTTCAGTCCGCTGGCCAATGGTCTAGCCACTGAGCCACACCATCCAGGGCTAAACTCATAACAATTTTTCCCCACAGAGGATTTTTTCTTTTTTTTTAAATTGATTTTTTTACAGTGAGGAAGGGGGAGAGAAAGTCAGAAACATCGATGAGAGAGAAACACCAATCAGCTGCCTCCTGCACACCCCCCACTGGGGATGTGCCCGCAACCAAGGTCCATGCCCCTGACCGGAATCGAACCCGGGACCTTTTAGTCTACAGGTCGACACTCTATCCACTGAGCCAAACCGGTTTCGGCGGATTTTTTTTTTCTTTATTAAGGTATTACATATGTGTCCTTATTCCCCCATTTACCCCCCCCCAACTCCCATTCATGCCCCCACGCGCCTGTTGTCTCTGTCCATTGATGAGGCTTATATGCACGCATATAAATCCTTTGGTTGATCTTCCTCACAATTAAAAAAAGAAAGAAACATCAGGATTGCTTTCCCTGAGGCAGTGGGTGGCAAAGGCAGGGCACCAGGTCCCCCGAGAGGGAGGGGACAGGAAGGGCCCAGGGTTCTGTTTCTCTGAGTCCCCCGGAAGGGAGGGCCAGGGACCCGCACCCCTGGGGGGTGTCCCGAGAGCCACTGGGCCTCTGGGTCTGTCCGCAGGTGATGCTGGCGGAGCGGAGGGGCTCCGAGGAGCTCTACGCCATCAAGATCCTGAAGAAGGACGTGATCGTTCAGGATGACGACGTGGACTGCACCCTCGTGGAGAAGCGCGTGCTGGCCCTGGGGGGCCGAGGCCCGGGGGGCCGGCCCCACTTCCTCACCCAGCTCCACTCCACCTTCCAGACCCCGGTAAGGAGGGAGCGGGCGAGGCTGGCTGCAGGGCCCCGCCTCACCCCCCCCCCCCCCGCCGCTCCCCACCCCCAGATGGATCTGGCACCTGCTCTGGGGGTTCTGAGCTTAAGTCAAGGCCGAAGAGCTTCACATCGGAATGGGCATGGGCCATATGTGGGCGGGGCCAGCTGGGTGAGCCCCTTCCCTAGTGGGTGGGGCCAGCCGGGTGGATCTTGTGTGGGCGTGGCCACAGTGAGCTTGACCTTGAGTGTTGAGTGGGTGTGTGTTTTTTAAAATATGTTTTATTGATTTTTTTATTTTTAATTTTTAAATATATATTTTTAAAATATATTTTATTGATTTTTTTTTTTTTACACAGAGCGGAAAGGAGAGGGATAGAAAGTCAGAAACATCGATGAGAGAGAAACATCGATCAGCTGCCTCTTGCACACCTCCTACTGGGGATATGCCCGCAGACAATGCCTTGACCGGAATCGAACCCGGGACCTTTCAGTCCATAGGCTGATGCTCTATCCACTGAGCCAAACCGATTTCGGCTGATTTTTTTTTTTTTTTTGAGAGGAAGGGAGAGGGCTAGAAAGTTAGAAACATCGATGAGAGAGAAACATCTA
>CM050525.1:4706621-4724121 GCA_027563665.1 Antrozous pallidus | reverse complement strand
GCACAAAGATTCGTGCAACAGGCCTCTGGTAAGGTTCCCCTGGCTGCCAGCACCAGTTTTCCTCCAGCACCCAGCACCCAGGCCTTCGCTCTGGCCTCCCCCTTCCATCTTCGCTCTGGCTGGAGCCTTCAGTCTTCACTCCTGTGGCTCCCTCCGCCTCCCACCCTCCTTCTCTTGGCAGGCGTCCAGCCCTGCCTAGCTGCTTGGTGCCTGCATGGGTGTTGCCCAGGGCCGAGTGGCTGGGCAGCAGGGCCGCCACCCTCTTTGTTGGGTTCGTTTGCATACTCACTCCTGATTGGCTGGTGGGCATTGTGAAGGGACAGTCAATTTGCATACTTCTCTTTTTATTAGTGTAGGTTATTATTTTTTTAAAAATATTTTTACTGATTTCAGAGAGGAAGAAAGAGGGAGAGGAAGATAGAAATATCAATGATGAGAGAGAATCATTGATTGGCTGCCTCCCGCAACATGTGCTCTTGACGGGAATTGAACCTGGGACTCCCCCTCCCCCCACCCCAGTCCTTAGGCCAAGGCTCTATCCACTGAGCCAAACCGCCCGGGGCTAGGTTATCATTTTATTAATACATTTTTATTGATTTCAGAGAGGAAGGGAGAGGGAGGGATAGAAACATCAATCATGAGGGAGAATCATTGATCAGCTGCCTCCTGCACACCCCACACTAGGGATCGAGCCCGAAACTCGGGCATGTGCCCTTGACCGGGAATTGAACCATGGCCTTCTCTGGTTTATAGGTCGACACTCAACCACTGAGCTATGCTGGCCGGGTGGAATTTCTGTTTTTAAACAGTCCCCTAGTTGACTCTGAAATGCATTTAAGGATCTCTGGCCTCTGAATTTGAACCCTTGTGCACCTGATGCTGTAAGGAGAGGGTTTAGTTACTTAAATATTCTAGGTGGGTGGGACTTGTGACTCGCTGAAAGATCTTTGTATTTGGGACCCAAGGGCTATCCTAAGAAGGTCAAGTTTTTTTTCCCCAGATTTCCCAAAGAACGGAGCTCTGGCCTCGGTATTCTGGGTTGGGGAGACTGTGTACTGAATACCCTTACAGTGGGCGGGGTGTCCAGGGGGATGAGGCAGAAGGGCCCTATGTTTCCCTACAGCACAAAGCATGGGTTCTCGCCTTCCATTCTCTCCCGCTGTCCTCCCCTAGATCATTGCCTACCAACCCTACGGGAAGTCTGTCGACTGGTGGTCCTTTGGGGTCCTGCTGTATGAGATGTTGGCGGGACAGGTAAGCAGCTGGGGAGAGGCTGACTGGGAACGGGGCGCCACCTGCTCCGGGACGGTTCATCTCAGGGAAAGCCTGGAAGTGTAAGGCTGCAGAGGAAGAGATGGGAAGGGCATGTCCAGGTAGCTCTGTCCGTGGTCCTGAAGCACCGTCTTCCCAGGATGCCACCACCCCTTACCCCCTTTCAAATGCACAAAACAAAAATAACAGGATTACACAGGAAATCAATCATGCTAACCCATCATCACCAATGCTTTTAAAGTTTCGTCGAGTCGAATTTAACCAGCTAAATAAATCTAATTTCAATACATACAGTTGCCTCAATATTAAACATTGGGATGTGGATATACACGGAGTGGCCAGATTATTATGATCTCTGAACGCATAATAATCTGGCCACTCAGTGTGTGTGTGTGTGTGTGTGTGTGTGTGTGTGTGTACCTATATATATGTCAGAGGCCCGGTGCATGAATTCGTGCATGGGTGGGGTCTGGCCAACCTAGCCAGGCGGAGGGGACATGGGTGGTTGGCCAGCCTGCCTGCTGGTCAAACTCCTGGTCGAGGGGACAATTTACATATTAGCCTTTTATCCTATAGCATATACACTGAGTGGCCAGATTATTATGATCTTTGCACGCATAATAATCTGGCCACTCAGTGTGTATGTGATGTTCTATTCATGAACTAAATAGTAATATCTTTAAAAAAAAATCCTCACCCAAGGATATTTTTTCCCATTGGTTTCTAGAGAGAGTGGAAGGGAGGGAGGAGGGGAAGAGAGAGAGAAACATGGATGTGAGAGAGACACATCGATTGGTTGCCTCCCGCACTCGCCCTGCAACCAAGGTACATGCCCTTGACCTGGAATTGAATCCGTGACCCTTCTATCCAGGGGCCTATGTTCTGTCCACGGAGCTGAACCCGCCAGGGCTAAAGAGCAATATCTTGTAGGAATAGGAAATACTTGAGAAGGCCTACCAGTAATTCTGAAGCAGAAGTAACTGATATTTTGAGATATCTGCAACTCTAATGTGATTAAAAAAAAACCCCACAAAACACCCCAACTATTTATATCTGTGATTTCTATTGGTGACGAAGCCACAAGGACTGCCGTATTGCCCGCATACATAATTGAGTGGAGTGCTAAATTCCAATTAGACATTAAAAAAAAAAAGATGCATTCCCCCCCCTCACCCCCTCCATGCAAGTTTACGGGCTCCCTCCATGGATTAAATCTTTCTAGGCCCCACATTAAGAATCCTTGTCTCTGCTGAAACCGGTTCGGCCTGTGGACTGAAGGGTCCCGGGTTCAATTCCGGTCAAGGGCGTGTACCTTGGTTGCGGGCACATCCCCAGTGGGGGGCGTGCAAGAGGCAGCTGATCGATGTTCCTCTCTCATCCATGTTTCTGACTCTCTATCCCTCTCAACTTCCTCTTTGTAAAAAAATCAATAAAATATATTTTAAAAATAAAAAGAATCCTTGCCTCGATGCGGCTCTTCCTATCCCCAGAAGAACGGAGACCTCTCATCCAGCCAGAACGCCGGTGCAGCTTGCCCTGCGGTGTTCTCTCGCTTCTGTGTACGTGACATGTTGCCTCACCAACACCCTGCTGATTTACAGAGCAGATACTAGCAGCCCGGAAGTACAAAGAGGCCCGAGAACATCTGAGCCAGGGACTCCAAGCATTGGAGAGGAGGGGCAAAGAGAGAGCTTAGGAATTTCTATTATTATTATTATTATTTAAAAATATATATTTTATTGATTTTTTTATGGAGAGGAAGAGTGATAGAGAGTCAGAAACATCGATGAGAGAGGAACATCCATCAGCTGCCTCCTGCACCCCCGCCCCCACTGGGGATGTGCCCGCAACCCAGGTACACGCCCTTGACCGGAATCAAACCTGGGACCCTTCAGTCCGCAGGCTGACGCTCTATCCACTGAACCAAACCAGTCAGGGCTGTTATTATTATTACTAGAGGCCTGGTGCACAAATTTGTGCATGGGGGGGGGTCCCTTGGGGTGACCTGCAGCCCTGCCTGGCACCCTGCCATGGCCTGGTGCCACCCCCTCAGCTGCTCCGCCATCTTGGCTACAGTCCCACTCTCCTCAGGCCCATCAGGGCTGCCGCCCCCTGGTGGTCAGCGCATGTTATAGCGAGCAGTAGTTGAGCAATTTGCATATTGGGCTTTTATTTATATAGGATTATTAATACATTGTTATTAATTTCAGAGAGGAAGGGAGAGGGAAAATTTTTTCATTCTGGGAAATAGTCTCATGGGGTGGGATGTCTCTGCCTCCCTTCACATTTCCCCCCGAGAATGTGAGCGGGGTGTGTGTGTGTGTGTGTGTGTGTGTGTGTGTGTTCGTGGTGGGGGATGAAGGTGCGGAGGCTGGGGAGAGGTAGTCCGTCAGCCTCTGACTCGCTACCCCACTCTACCTCCCTCCTCAGCCCCCCTTCGACGGAGAGGACGAGGAGGAGCTGTTCCAGGCCATCATGGAGCAAACCGTCACCTACCCCAAGTCGCTCTCCAGAGAAGCCGTGGCCATCTGCAAGGGGGTGAGGGCCCCGACTCCCAGCCGGCCCCCACTCACGACCACCCCGCGCCCCGCGGCCGCCCTCCGGGGCTGCCCACACAGCCTGGCCGCACAGTTATCACAAAGAGGCTCCCCCTCCGCCAGTCACTCTGTTTCCGCCTGCTGGAGAGCATTTATAGAAGACGGCGGTTTTGTTAGAACAATAGTCGACTGCCCACTGCCATTCCCCCCCCCCCCCCCAGTTCCACCTGCCTCTGCCGCCCCCACTGCCTGGCTGGAGGCAGGTCCTGCCTCTGCACAGCCAGGGGAGCCTAAGTCGCCCGGTTCCGGCCCCCCCCCCCCCGCCCCCGTGGGATCTTGGGCAGGTCAGGGACACCCTGTAGCCTGTCTCCTCTGTCGGAGTTGATGCAGGAGGGAGCGCGCAGCCCAGAGCAGCTGCCCACAGGTGCCAGCCGCCTCTGCTTCTGGCTCCTGCCTCCCTGTCTCTCTGACTGTCTCTCTCTCTCTCTCTCTCTGGGTTTCTGTCTCACCCTCTGCCTCCATCTGCCCACGATGGGGCTCTTTCCATCCTGTGTCTTTCGGTATCTGTCTACCCCTTCCCTCTCTGTTTTCTCTCTCTCTCTCTCTCTCTCTCTCTCTCTCTCTCTCTCCTCCCCCCCTCCCCACACACACACGCCGGGTCTGGGGCCTCCTCTCTGGTTTCCCTCCTCCGCTCTGAGTCTCTGTCTTCCTGTCGTGTCCTGTGCCTCCCTCTGAGAGGCTCTCTCCCGGGCCTCTGTCCCCTGCCCCCTCTCCTCCGTGGCCTGTGTTCTCGGGGTCTCTGCCCTCCCTCCTGGTTCTCCTTCTCTCTCTGGCTCTCTATTGCACCCCCTTGTTTTGGGTGGGGTGGGGGAGAGGGCCTTCAATCTTTCTCTTTCCCTCTCCCTCTCCCCTCCTCACTCTCCCCCTCTGGAACACCCCCCCCCCCCACCTTGTCCACTTCCTCTCATTCTGGGTCTCTGTCTTCTTTTTTCTTTCATATCGGGCGGGTCTCCCTCCCCCGCTCCGCCCCCATTTCTGATTCTGTCCTTGTCCACTTCCTCTCTCTGGGTTCCTCTGGCCCTCACACCCTCACGCCCTTCTCCGTCTGCCCTTGGGTCTGTGGGCTTGGATTCCCTCTACCCCATTCTCATTCATTCCCCCTCTCCCTTTCTCCCTCTTTCTCCCCCCCGCCCCCCGCCCCGTCCCCCCTGCTATTCTTCCATCCTGGGATCTCATTGCGTGCATTTCTCTGTTCCTGCGTCCTCGTCTCTCTCCCTCTCTTTCTCGTTCTCTGCCCCCCACACCCCCATCCCCGGTCTGGGACTTGTCTGTCCGTCCGTCTCTCTGTGTCCCCCACAGTTCCTAACCAAGCACCCAGCCAAGCGCCTGGGCTCGGGGCCCGACGGGGAGCCCACCATCCGCGCTCACGGCTTCTTCCGCTGGATCGACTGGGAGCGGCTGGAGCGGCTGGAGATCCCGCCTCCCTTCAGGCCCCGCCCGGTAGGTCGCCTTCCAGAAGCCAAACCTTGGTCCCCGGGCGGGGGCGGGGGTTTGGGGGTGCACCCAGGAGCCCCAATACCTACATGAGGAGGGAGCGCGGGGTTTCCTCTCTGGAGACCCCTGAAGGGAGACGCAGGGGGATGTGCAGAGGTCCCGAGGAGACAGGAGGTGGATCTGGGGGGCAGAGACAGGGACTCGGGGAGCGGGCAGAACATAACGGTTCCTTCCCCGTCCCTCCCAGTGCGGCCGCAGCGGCGAGAACTTCGACAAGTTCTTCACGCGGGCGGCGCCCGCGCTGACCCCGCCGGACCGCCTGGTGCTGGCCAGCATCGACCAGGCCGACTTCGAAGGCTTCACCTACGTGAACCCGGATTTCGTCCACCCGGACACCCGCAGCCCCATCAGCCCGGCGCCTGTGCCCGTCATGTAATACCACTCTCCGCCACTAGGTGTCCCCACGGCTCCCGCCGCCGCCGCCGCCGCAGCGCGCAAGCCTCGGCCCGACCTCCCCGCCTCCCCGCCTCCCCGATCCTGCTCCCCAGCCTCCCGGACCCTGCCCCTTGGGGCGCTAGGTGGCCCCTGCCCAAACGTCCCTGGCGTCCTCCACGCCACACCGTTCTCCAGAGCCTCCCCGGGTGCTCTAGATGCCGCTGCGCTGAGCCCCAGATTCGCAGGCTCTGCCCCTCCAGGTCCCAGAACCCCACCCCCAGGCCCCACTCCACAGGGGGGTCTAGACTCCGACTTGGTAGACTCTCTGCCTCATTCTTCTTCTTTTTCATTCATTCTGGGAAAAAGTCTCACGGGGTGGGCTGCTCCAGACTCGGGTTCCAGGACAAACCCCCCACTTCCGAGGCCTCGCTCCCCCCCCATCCCCCCTCTCCATTCTGGAGTCCACGGGAGGCTGTGCCCCCGCGATCCAGTTCTCTCTTCCATGCCCCGGGGACGCCTGGGGGGTGCGGGGAACCTCTCTCCCCGGCTGTTCTCAATCAGCTTTCGTTCTAGACTCACCCCTCCTAATCCATCCCGGTCCCCCCCCCCACCCTCCCCTACCCCCACCCTCCCCTTCCGCCCGCCTGCCAGGTGCATGGCTCCAGTCCTGCTCGGAACCCTGCCCCCACCCCACGCCTGCCACTCTCGGGGACTCCCCCAGCTCCTGTCTCCTCTCTCGCCGCGCCCTCCCATCTGGCCACAGCTGCTGAAGAATAAATTTGGGATGCTGACTGCCGGGGCGTCTGGATGTTTTCCCTCTAAGCTGGGAGAAGGAAAGGGGGTGCGGAGGTGGGACCATGACTGCACTTAGGAGCCAAGCTGAGAGAATGGGAGGCGGGGGGGTGGCAGACAGAGGGAAAGGGGTCTGGCTGGTGTGGCTCTGTGGTTAGAGCGTGGGCCTGCGGACGGAAGGGTCCCGGGTTCGATTCTGGTCAAGGGCACATGCCCGGGGTTGCAAGCTGGATCCCCAGTGGGGGACGTGCAGGAGGCAGCCCATCCATGATTCTCTCCCATTATTTTATTTAAAAAAAATATATATATTATGGATTTTTTTTACAGAGAGGAAGGGAGAGGAATAGAAAGTCAGAAACATCCATCGGCTGCCTCCTGCACCCCCCCCCCCACAGGGATGTGCCCGCAGCCAAGGTACATGCCCTTGATCGGAATCGAACCCGGGACCCTTCAGTCTGCAGGCTGACGCTCCATCCACTGAGCCACACCGGTTTCGGCTCTCTCCCATTATTGGTGTTTCTGTATTTCTCCCTCTCTGAAATAGTTTATTGATTTCCTCTATGAAATCAATAAAATATCTTTTTTAAAAAATGAATAGCCCAAGCCAGTTCAGCTCAGTGGGTAGAGTGTCCCGCCTGCGGACGGAAGGGTCCCGGGTTCGATTCCGGTCAAGGGCACATGCCCGGGGTTGCGGGTTCGATCCCCAGTGGGGGGCGTGCAGGAGGCAGCCCATCAGTGATTCTTGCTCATCGTGGATGTTTCTCTCTCTCCCTCCCTCTTTGAACAAGAGGACTGAAGGGCACACGTGCCCAGGGAGGGGGCGTTGCACAGAGAGCTCACAGGCTCACAGGCACATACTGACACCCAGACACTGGGGAGTCCTGCGCCGGCGGTAGGGTGCGGGGGGAGATGAAAGGCAAGCCGCCCACCGAGACACCTGGGGACCGGATCGGAGGGACTGACCCCACAACACGGAACCGAAGCGACCAGAACCCGTGAGCTTCAGAAGCAGCAACAGAGGCTGCAGGCCGACGCACCGTCCAGGCCTCGCTTCCCTTGACCCACTTGCGAGTGGGGGAGGGGGGAGTGGAGAGGCACAGCGCCAAGGACTACGTATCCCAGCAGACACCGCGGCGGACCCTTCCCCCCCGAGTGCAGCCTCCTCGCCGCCAGGGCTGCTGGGAGATGTAGTCCCTGGACGGGGCCGGCCGGTGGAATGGTGTGCCTATGTTTCTGTGTGTTTTGGAAGGACTGAGCCCCAAAGCTTCGTGGGCTCCCTCGGGGAACCCCGGCGTCTCTTCATCCCTTTTGGGTTTCCGGGACTCAGTCTAGTTGAATGCTGGGGGGGGGGGTCCCCTGTGTCCCCCAGCACCGCCGCGTCCCCCTACCCCGGGTCCGCCGCCCCCAGCCCCCGCCTGACCCTCGGCGGGCGGCCTGCCCCTTTAAGAGTGGCCCCGCTGACATCACGGCGGGGGGGGGGGGGTTCGGGGGGGGGGGGCTGGCCCGGCTCCCGGCTCCGCGGCGGCTGCAGGACCCAGATCGCTCCGCGCCCGCCTGCTGCTCTGGGGACCCCGGCCCGGGACGCCCCCCTCCCGCTGCCTCCAGCCCTCCCTGACCCCAGGCTCCGCCCCCCCCCCCAGGCCCGGCCAGAGCTCCAGCCCTCCTCAGGGGACCCCCAAGGATTGCCCCGCTGTCTCTCCTCCCAGGGTCTCTCTCTCTCTGCCTCTCCGTCTGTCCCTCTGTCTGGCTCAAGGTGTCTGGGGCTCAGCATCCGGCAAGCCCGAGGCCTCTGAGCGCCCCGTCTCCTTTGGTCCCTGCGCGCCTCACCTCCCCACTTCCTGCGCCCCACTCTCTTGAGCTGGGAAAGCGGGGGTCTGGGACCCGCTCTCCGCCCCTCCTGCTCTTTCTCTCTCCGTGTCTGTCTCCTAGGCCATCTCTGGGTCCCCTCCGTCTCCAGCCCTGCGAGGCTCAGGACTGCTCCGCCTCGAAGTCTCGGGGTGCCTAGGTCCCCCACTCCTCCGTGCGCCCCTGCCCTCTGCGCGCGCGCTCGGCTCGGTTTGCACCCTCTCTCTCTCCCTGCCTCCCCCATCCTCAGGGCCCAGCGCCCCCTCCCGCACCCCTCCCCTCCCCTCCCCGCCCCTCCCCTCCTCCGCCGCAGCCAATGAGCGGCCGCGGGTCCCAGCTCCCGGCGTCGTTCGCCGAGTGAGGCCGCGGGCGCGGGGGGTGGGGGGTGGGAGGCCCGGAGGGGGCCGGGACGCCGGGCTCCGGGGCGGGGGCGGGGGGCGCGGGCATCGGCGACCCCGGTGGCGGCGGCGGCGGCGGCCGGGGGAAGCCGCGGGGCCGGTCATGCGGCTGCGGGGCCCGCGGCCCGGAGCGTCCGCCCAGCCCTGAGCGAGGTGAGCTGAGCTGAGCGCGAGAGGGGAGGGTCCTGGAGGGAGGCGGAGGGGGGTTCCCCTGGAGATGGCTGGGCGCCCGGGGGTTGGGGCTCACAGGGGGGGGGGCCTGAGTGGCTCTGGGGGGTAGGGGGGCGGCATCCCGGCGCGGGTCGGGACCTCCGAGTTCGGGAGGCGATGGGGGATGGAGGGGCATTGGGCCTAGGGAGCCGGAGGACCGGGTTCGAGGGTCCGAAGGGAGGCAACTCCGCTGTTCGCGTAGGGACCGCGCGCGCGGGGCCGTGCAGGGCGCATCCCGGGTCCTGGAGGGGGGCGATCGTGGCGGGGCCGGGGCGGGGGGCCTGGCCCGCTCAGAGCAGGACGTGAGTCCGGGAAAGGGTTCCCGGAAAGCGGGTATGCCCCCCCCCCCCCAAGAGGTTGAAAGGAGATGGAGTCTGGACTTGGGCTTGGAGAGGGGGGATGCGCGCATCCTGGAGAGGCTGGGGAGCAGGAGCAGGAGGGCGAGGCTCCGGGCCTGGGGGTGGGGGGACGGGGCGGGGGGTGGGGAGGAGGGTCCCCAAGGATGAGGCTGGAGGCTGGCGGAGAATGCCGAGTGAGGAAGGAACTGGAGCAAGGGAGGGGGCTTCAGGCGGGGAGCGAGCCGGGGGACGGCGAGCCGGGTCCCAGCCCGAGTCGGAGGCGCCGATGGGGGGAGGAGCGGCCCCCTGGGCGCGGGCGGCCGGGGAAACTGGGTTCGCGAGCCGAGCGGAGCCGGTGAGACGAGGAGGAGCGAGGAGGAGCTGGCGGTCAAGCCCGGAGCCATGGGACTGGGACGCGGGGGGGGGGGCATGGGGGGGATGGGAGGGAAGCTGGACCGGATCCCCGAGTCCTCCAGGAGGCAGGGGTGGGGATGGAGTTGGGGTCGGGGCAGCGGATGCTGAAGATGAGGGTGGTGGTGGAAGTTGTCTGGGACCCCTCATTGGGGGTGCGGCAGAGTTTCAAGGCTCCCGGCATTCCGGTTTTTTAAAAAGTGGGGTCTCCGATATTGGTGGCCTGGCTGGGAAGTCCTGAGGGGGTCTCTGAGCCGTCATCGTTCGAAAGAGGACGGGGGACTCTGGTACTCAGAGACGCAGTGGTTGAGATAGGATGGGGAGGGGGGGGTCTCAGGGTGAGTCCCCCAAATCAGGGGGTTGCCTAGTTTAGGGAAAAGTCGCTGAGGGGTGGGGGTGCGAGTGGTGAAGAAGGAACGAGGAGCATGTTCCTTGGAATCTTCAGGCTCCCCACTGGAATTTGGGGGGGGCAGCTATGAGCTGGAGAGCTCTCGTTTTGAGGATTCAGTGTTATGGGGATCAGAGTTCCAGGTTGGATGTTGAAGAGGGTCTGTAATCGGAAGTCCTTGCAGGGACGTGGAGACCAGAATCTCTGTGGAGAATTCTGGGGTCTCGTGATGGGAGGGGTTGGGGGGGGCGGTGCGAAGGGAGGAGTGGGTTCCTGGACTTCCTGATGGGGGTGTTGAATTCAGAGCCCTGATCCTTGGTGTGGAGGGTCACTTGCTGGATTGGGGTGCTCTGGTTGGGGTGCTGAGCAGTGTGTGTGTGTAGCCGGGGGAGGGGGGAGGTCCCTAAATCATGGTTTCCTCATTCTGGAATCTCCATCCAAGTGGGTGGTCCCAGTGTTTTGGGATCCAGCAGGGTGGGATGGAGTTCCAGGCCCCCCAGGCCCAGGGGTCTGCCTGGGTTTGGGGTCTGGGGGGAATGCAGGTTCTGGGAAAACCAGATTGGGGCACCCAGTGGAGGTCGAGATGCAGGACCAGAATTAGAAGGTCATGGTGAGATGCTTGGTGTCCAAAATGGGTCAAGAGAGGCGTCTAAGAGTTTATAAACTTGGGGGGAGGTCTGTGGCCAGGGTATGGGGTGAATCCTCTGCCAGGGACTCACTTGGGGGGATTTCTGGTTTCTATTCAGAGACAGAACCCGAAAGAAAGGGGTCGGCAGATGGAGTCAACAACATTGGGTAGCTTGAGTCAAGGTGTCTGTCTGCCCAGGTCGCTCCGCTCGGCGCCCACCAGTGCGGGCGTCTCAACACGCGGGGTGCAGAGTTCAGGTCACGGGCCTTGCTGGCGTGTGGCATTCAGGGTGTGTGGCTTGCCCCCGGGCACGGAGGCGAGGCTGGGGGCCAGGGATGGATCGCTGTCGTAGCTTCTGAGTCACAGGACCGGGCTCGGCGTCGGGCCTCATGTCTGTGGTGGAGCGCGTGAGGTTCCGGTCAGAGGGGCTTCAGAATGTAGAAACTGCGTTTATAGTTGGGAGGCGTCATTAAAAAAAAAAAAAAAATATATATATATATATATATGTTATTGATTTTCCACAGAGAGGAAGGGAGAGGGACAGAAAGTCAGAAACATCGATGGGAGAGAAACACCGATCAGCTGCCTCTTGCACACCCCCCACCGGGAATGTGCCCGCAGCCACGGTACACGCCCTTGACCGGAATCGAACCCGGGACCTTTCAGTCCGCAGGCCGACGCTCTATCCACTGAACCACACCGGTTCGGCGGGAGTCGTCATATTTTGGCATCCGTGTCCCTATACGTGGTTGGACATCTTATCCCGGAGCTGGGGAGAGGGTCGGAGGGGGTGGGGGTCTGATGTCCGGGGTCCGGGGTCTCTGATCAGGATCCAGAGCCAGAGTCCAAGTGGCAGACGAGTGTCAGGTTCAGGCCTAGGGGCGAAAGGTCAACACTGGGTGTCGCGGGTTCAAACGCAGGCAGGACACAGAGGTCCAACGGGAGAGGGTTGGGGGTTCGCCGTTTCCCAGGGAGCTGCCCTGGGGCTGAGGGGTCTAAGTGGGGGGGGGGGTCCCGCCAGACCTTCTCCAGGACAGCCTCCCCCCCTCAGGCCCCGCAGGGCGCCCCCCGCCGCTGAGGATGAGTCATTGCAGCAGCCGCGCCCTGACCCTGCTGAGCAGCGTGTTCGGGGCGTGCGGCCTGCTGCTGGTGGGCATCGCCGTCAGCACCGACTACTGGCTCTACATGGAGGAGGGCACGGTCCTGCCGCAGAACCAGACCACGGAGGTCAAGATGGCCCTGCACGCCGGCCTCTGGCGCGTCTGCTTCTTCGCAGGTACCCCCTCGCCTG
The DNA here is from genome assembly GCA_027563665.1 of Antrozous pallidus. NCBI lineage: Eukaryota > Metazoa > Chordata > Mammalia > Chiroptera > Vespertilionidae > Antrozous > Antrozous pallidus. The sequence goes on along the minus strand of CM050525.1, from coordinate 4,712,082 downwards.
CCCGCCGCTCGCCTGCCCGCCGCTCGCCTGCCCGCCGCTCGCCTGCCCCTGCCTGGCCCGGGTGGGATCCCAGAGTTCTCTCTCTCTCTCTGGAAAAGCGTGCATATGCTTTTAAAATTTTTCTGTATATTTTATTGATTTTTTTACAGAGAGGAAGGGAGAGAGAGTCAGAAACATGGATGAGAGAGAAACATCCATCAGCTGCCTCCACCACACTCCCCACGGGGGATGTGCCCGCAGCCAAGGTACCTGCCCTTGACCGGAATCGAACCCGGGACCCTTCAGTCCGCAGGCTGACGCTCTATCCACGGAGCCACACCGGCTAGGGCTGTATACTTTAATTTTTTTAAAAATGGATTTCAGAGAGGAAGGGAGAGGGAGAGAGAGATAGAAACATCCATGATGAAAGAGAATCATTGATTGGCTGCCTCCTGCACGCCCCCCACCGGGGACTGAGCCCACAACCTGGGCATGTGCCCTTGACCGGAATCGAACCCGAGACCGTTGAGTCCACAGGCGGACACTCTATCCACCGAGCCAAGCCAGCTAGGGCTAAAAAGTATATTTTTATTGATTTGAGAGAGAGAGAGGGAGAGAGACATAAATGAGAGAGAGTCATTGATCAGCTGCCTCCTGCACGCCCCCTCCTGGGGATCGAGTTCACAACCCGGGCCTGTGCCCTGACCGGGAATCGAACCCTGACCTCCTGGTTCACAGGCTGATGCTCAGCCCGAGCCACTCCAGCTGGCCACCCCACAGTTGTCTATTCTTAGCTCCCTCTCCGGGTTCCAGAAATCCGGGCATCCATCCTGTCTCTGACTTGGAGAATCGATTCCCCCCAGGAGACCCCACTCCAAGCCCTCTAGGTCCTGCCTCCAGGACCCCCAATGCTCACACCATCTCCTGGTCCCTAACCCCCTTGGGAAGCGCAGTCTCCCCGCCTCCCTGAGCGGGTGGTCATCAAGGTTCAGAACTTGGCCCCTGGACAGCTCCAGTGCTGAAGGGACAGGATTAAAAAAAAAAAAAATGACAGAGACGCCCCGCCCCCTGCCAGGGATCTTGCCACCCGCTGCCTGACTCTCTCTAAGGATCCAGGAGTTGGGGCCCACAGCCCCTCCCTCACTTGGGACCTAGGGTTCCAGCCTCGTCTCTCTCCATGAGGCTGGGCTCTAGGGCAGGCAAGAGCAGGAGCCCCCAGACACCCTGAGCATCTCCTTCCCTTGGGTTAAGCCATCCCCAGCCCGGGGTCTCCCCACTGTGCCTGGTGCCCCTGACAGCCTTTCCAGCGCCTAGGACCCTATCATCCATCCCTGCCTTCCTATCTGCTCTTTCTCTCCCCCCCCCCCCCGCCCCCAGGTCGGGAGAAGGGTCGCTGCGTGGCCTCGGAATACTTTCTTGAACCGGAGATCAACTTGGTGACGGAAAACACGGAGAATATTCTGAGTGAGGGCAAGCGGGGGGCCTGGGTAACAAGGGGGGAGGGTCATAGGACAGTCCCAGGAGGGAGGGCAAGACCAGGGAAGGTTTCGGGGAGGTGGGTAGAAGAAAAGAAGTGGAGGTTGCAGAGAAGGCAGACTGGTTGGGTAAGGAGGAAGGGCGGGAAAGGGGCGTGGCCTAGACTATGGGTGGGCGGAGTCAATGTAAAAGGAGGCGTGGTTAAGTCGGAGGAGGTGTGGCCTGGGTGGAGGCTGTCAGCCAGCTGTGGAGTTATCAGAAAGGGGAAGAAGCCTGACCAATCGATGGACGTGAACACCAGGGGTGTGAGGGTACGAGTGGGGGGGACGCTGGGGGGGTTCATAGAGGGATAAGGACACATATGTAATACCTTAATCAATAAAGAAATTAAAAGAATAAGAAAGAGGAAGAGTCTGTGGAAAGGAGAGAAGACACCCACAGGGGAATGGGGATGGTGAAAGCAGGGCGGTTATGGGGAATGGGGAGGTGTCCCCCCCCCCCAAATTGCCCCCCCTCACCCTCTGTCTCTCCCCTCCCCCAGAGACCGTGCGCACAGCCACCCCCTTCCCCATGGTCAGCCTCTTCCTCGTCTTCACCGCCTTCGTCATCAGCAACATCGGCCACATCCGACCCCAGAGGACCATTCTGGCCTTCGTGTCCGGGATCTTCTTCATCCTATCGGGTGAGCCCAAGGAAAGCACTTAGGGAGCTGAGGTGTGGTGTGTGTGTGTGTGGGGGGGGGGGGTCTTTTTTAGTTTCCAGGTGGTTCCTTCTCTCACTAAGAAAGCCACCCCCTTTGCTGGGTGGTCCTGGAGGAGTGGCAGAGCCTCTCTGAGCCCCCACTTCTGCTCTGGGAGAGAGCTTTTGAGGCGCTCAGGGGGTACCAGGTCTGTGCTGATGATACCCAGGACCCTGTGAGGTAAACGCTGGTCATGGACCCATTTCCCAGATGCGGGACAAACATGCTCGGGAGAGAGGAGGTCACGCCTCAGGGCCGCACAGCCGGGGAGAGGCGGAGCTGGGGCTCGAACGTTGCAGTTCGCCTCCAGGGGCTGTGTTTTGAACTCGTCTGAGATTACAAGTCTCGGGTTACAGGGCTCGTTATTACTCCGAAATACTTTCAGATAGAAAAGGCAAAAAATGTTGGGGCCACCACTCAGAGTCAGTCATTACCCTATGATTGGGCTTCATTTGTCCTGAATCTGTTTTTCTATCTATTAGTATATTTCTACCCTTCCGTCAACCTTTCTTCTTGTCCTTCTCCTTCTTCTCTCCTCCTCCTCCTCCTCCTCCTTCTTACTCTTCCTCCTCCTCCTCGTTGTTGTTCTTCTTCTTCCTCTTCTTCCTCCTCTCCTTCTTCTTCTTCTTCTTCTTCTTCTTCTTCTTCTTCTTCTTCTTCTTCTTCTTCCTCTTCTTCTTCTTCCTCTTCTTCTTCTTCCTCTTCTTCCTCTTCCTCTTCTTCCTCTCTTCTTTCTCTTCCTCCTCCTCCTCCTCCTCGTTGTTGTTCTTCTTCTTCCTCTTCTTCCTCTTCTTCTTCTTCTTCCTCTTCTTCTTCCTCTTCTTCCTCCTCTTCTTTCTCTTCCTCCTCCTCCTCCTCCTCCTCCTCCTCCTCCTCCTCTTCCTTGTTGTTGTTATTATTATTAATTTAAAAATCATTGCTTTTAGAGAGAGATAGAGGAAGAAAGCAAGAGAGATTGATCTGTTGTGCTACTAATTTATGCATTCATCGGTTGATTCTTGTATGTGCCCAGACCGGGCATTGAACTTGCAAACTCGGTGTATTGGGACAATGCTCTAACCAACTGAGCTACCAGCCAGGACTTTATCTCTCCCACCTCTTTTTTTTTTTTTTATTGCATTTCAAAGGGAGTCGCAGCATCAGCACCTGTTACCCTAAATACTGCCTTGTGCATGTCATTAGCTAGAATTCAGTATGTGTCTCTAGTTCTTCCTCTTCCGTGCGAGTGATCACACTCCCTTCTCCTGACACCTCTGCTCGGGAATTATTATTAGCGCTCACTTAATAAAAATGGGGGTACTGAGACCTGGGATTGTGCGGGGAGTTGCCCACGATTCCAGCATCGGCTGTTGCCCAGGGACTGGAGGACAGTCCTTCCTGGTGTTTCCTCTCCCCACCTGCAGCTGTTTGGTCTGCTCAGGTCAGGTCAGCCCAGGTCAACTCAGCTCTATCGAGTTTAACTCCATCCATCTGGTCTACCCAACTCAGCTCTATCGCGTTTAACTCCATCCATCTGGTCTACCCAACCCCATCCATTCCGCCTCCACTCTTCGGTCCAATTCAAGCGAACGCAACATAATTAAACCCCACGCAAGTCCTTTTAATCCGGTCGATATTTTACCAGCAAACCCTGTTCATCTCATTTCCATTTGGTCCCCGGGGGGGCCCCGTCTGCTCCCCACTTTTAAAAATATACATATATTTTATTAATTTTTTACAGAGAGGAAGGGAGAGGGATAGAGAGTTAGAAACATCGATGAGAGAGAAATATGGATCAGCTGCCTCCTGCACCCCCCCCCCCCCACTGGGGATGTGCCCGCAACCAAGGTACATGCCCTTGACCGGAATTGAACCTGGGACCCTTCAGTCCTCAGGCCACCACTCTATCCACTGAGCCAAACCAGTTTCGGTTGCTCCCCATTAAAAAAATATATATATTTTATTGATTTTTACAGAGAGGAAAGGAGAGGGATAGAGAATTAGAAACACCGATGAGAGAGAAACATCAATCAGCTGCCTCCTGCATGCCTCCTACTGGGTATGTGCCTGCAACCAAGGTACATGCCCTTGACCGGAATCGAACCTGGGACCCTTGAGTTCACAGGCCGACGCTCTATCCACTGAGTCAAACCGGTCAGGGCTGCTCCCCATTTTTTTTAAGAAATATATTTTATTTATTTTTTGCAGAGAGGAAGGGAGAGGAAGAGAGTTAGAAACATCTATGATAAACATCCATCAGCTGCCTCCTGCACGCCCCCTACTGGGGATGGGCCCTAAACCAAGATGCATACCCTTGACTGGAATCGAACCTGGGACCCTTCAGTCCGCAGGCCGACGCTCTACCCACTGAGCGCACCGCTCAGGGCTGCTCCCCGTTTTGAGGTGCCTCTGTGAGTGTCCCCTCCACGTCCCGCGTGGGTCAGGGTTCAGGTTCAGGGTTCGGGCTCTGGAGGAGGCTGCGCACAAATGAAAGAGACTAGACAAGAAAATATTAATTTGGGAATTTGGGGGCCAGCTGGAAGCCCAGGAGAGGACTCCGCTGTGCTCTGGCCTTCCGGTCCCTTTTATTCAGGTTTGGGACCCACCCCCGGCCCTTAGGCAGGCCATTCCAGCCACAGCTCCCTGAGAGCCCATCAGCAAGGATTTCCATCAGACTGAAAGGTGGGCCCTGGCCGGTGTGGCTCAGTGGGTAGCGCGCCGGCCTGTGGCCTGAAGGGTCCCGGGTTCGATTCCGGTCAGGGGCATGCACCTGGGTTGCAGGTCCATCCCCAGTAGGAGGTATGCAGGAGGCAGCTGATCGATGTTTCTCTCTCACTGATGTTTCTGACTCTATTCCTCTCCCTTCCTCTCTGTGAAAAAACAATAAAAATATTTTTTAAAAAGGATAAAAGGCAGAAGTTGCTTCGGTTCCCTTCGTCTCCACCAGACAGTGGGTTCGTGGCCCTGGCCCTCGCCAGAACCTCAAGGTCGACCAGCTTTCCAGATTTCTTGTCTCCTCTTTCTGCCAGTGAAGGCAACGGGCCGTTTCCAACACCCCTCTGCATATAAAGATGGGTTTGGGGGTACCCCCTCCCCCGTCCCCTTTCCGCGCCTCCCCCAGCTTTCTCTAGTCTAGGCGAATCCTCCTCCCTCGCGCCTCCAACCGACGAGACTTTTTCCAGGGAAACCAGGGTGCAACCTCTGTGGAGCCAGACACTGAGCTAAAATAAGACACCTCGGCTGTCACCAGCCCACAGTGTCGGAGCGAAAGGGCTCATCCTTTTTTTC